>JAVQJD010096109.1:0-14247 GCA_036023655.1 Nannoperca australis | reverse complement strand
TAGTAGTAGTAACAGTAGTAACAGTAGATGTAGTAACAGTAGAAGTAGTAACAGTAGTAGTAAATGTAGTAGTAGTAACAGTAGTAACAGTAGAAGTAAATGTAGTAGTAGTAACAGTAGTAACAGTAGAAGTAGTAACAGTAGTAGTAACAATAGCAGTAAATGTAGTAGTAACAGTAGTAACAGTAGAAGTAGTAACAGTAGAAGTAGTAACCTGTGTGTTGGTGTAGTAATGTCTCCACAGAGGTCTGATGATAGTTTGACCACCAACATCCCAAACTGTAAAACTGATGTTCTTATACTCCACTGTCTCCACATTAAAACCTACACACGCACACACGCACACACACACACACACACAGAAGTTTGTTTTATGATTTTGTATTATTTTATATTTACATTAAATGTGCACGTTAATATAAACAGATCAAATAGATCACTGACCAATAGTTGGGATGGTGGTGACGACCTCGGCCAGCTTCAGTTTGTACAGCAGAGTTGTTTTACCTGCTGCGTCTAGACCCACTGCAGCAACGCACACACACACACACACACACACACACACACAGAGAGAGAGAGAGAGAGAGAGAGAGAGTCTTACACAGAGTACAGGTAAACTGCAATATATAAATACTCCAATTACAAGTAAAAGTAACACATTAAAATGGTATAAGTAATATCAGTACACATTTTACTGTTGTAGTCCAGGTGGAACTAATCTGAAGTATCTCATATACTGTTGAGTAGTTTCATCTTTAACGTGCATCACAGTTTATAAACTCATCATATATTTAGCTTTATAATCTTAAACTGTTAAGTAACCAGTAAGTGATGCTAAATGTTGTGAAGAATAAGTATAAAGTAGCATGAGAAGAAAATACTCAGGCAGAGTTCAAGTATCTAAAATGTACTTAGTTACTTTCTGCCATTGTGACACAAAATCTTCACATTGGAGAAAGTGGAACCAGTTAATGTTTCACATTTTTACTCGATAAATCGATAATTAAAAATGTTGACAAAACGGACAATGAATTATTTGCAGTTGGACTAATCGATTAATTGTTTCAGAACAAGTTACTACTCTTATTATCTTACTCACGACTTTAAAACCTTTATTGTCACACACAAAGCAACGAGAAAACTAACAAACTATATATATATATATATAACCATCACTTACTGGTTACAATATATATATATATACAACTATAATAATGATGCTAATAACACAATAATACAAAGCATTACGGTAATAAAGTTACGAATTCAAATCTCACCCATTAAAATCCTGACAGGCGTCTTGCTGGTGAACCTGGAGAAGATGTGTGAGATGATGACGCCCATGGTCCCGGTGGAAAGCTCCGGCAGTAAACAGTAAACAGCTGTGTCAGTGTGTGTGTCGGTGTGTGTGAGTGCCTGTGGTTTTATAGAGCGGCAGGTAGTGTGTGTGTGTGTGTGTGTGTGTGTGTGTGTGTGTGTGTTGTTATCCATGCTGTCATCCCCGCTGCTGTCAGCCCGGTACACCGTGGAAGTGTGCCGTCAACACCGCAAACCGGAAACAACACTTCCGCTCCCGCACAGCCTTCAGAATAAAGGCACACTTGTTGACGCATTTAAATTCTACGTTTCTTCATTGACATGGGCTTAATTAAAGTTTAAACGTGTGGTCAGGTTATTTTTCAGATATATAAATATTCTTGTTTACTTCTACTGAAGACAGAAAGGGTCAGAGGTCAAAGTTCAGATTGGCTCACTCAGTCGGCCAATAGAAACGCTGCTGGAGTGTGTTTTGAAATGTAGAAGTTATTATTCCAGCTTGTTTCATCACTATTATTAGTACAAAATCACACCACCAGACTACAAATTTGCTGCCACAAATACTCACTAGAGCATCAAATGTGGATTAATCCGCCGCTGAAAATAGTCCCCCTGCAGATGCACTATTTCCTCCTGTTTGAGTAACGTTTGGTGAAAAACTACAAAGTAAAACAAACAATAAAAGTATAATTTGAAATATAAAGAATATCATTTGTGAGATGTTTTTAGTATAATAATTAACAATGTAGAAAAAATGACATATATATTACAAGTACATCATTGCACTACCATAATTAAAGACAAACCATTAAAAAATAATCTTTACAAAATGACACTTTTGCAAATGAATATTTTGCAGATATGAAAACAACCCAGTATTTAAATATATATATAAAAATATATATAATAATGTTCTAGCAATATATATGTATTTACATTAACTGAAAAAAATATATATACAGCAGGAGTGAATTTGAAATATACAGTAGTATGAATATAAAGGGATGTACAGCAGGATGTGGTGTAAAAGTAATGATAAGAATCATAGAATAATAATCCTAAAGAGGAGTTTCTGCCTCCACAGGACATTTAGTGCGTGTTGAACTGTTGCTGTTGGAGTTTTATTTTGGTAACACTCTGCTTCCTGTGTCTCTCTACAGGCGGAAGTGCTGCTTGTTGCTGCTGGCAGAAGTGACGCAGTCTGTTTTTTCTGCTTTGCAGGTTTGACAGTTTGAATTGTTTGTTGATATGTTGATTTGTAAGTTTGCATCACACATTTATAACAACACATGAACACGAATGAAGTGTTTATAACACTTAAATGTTGTTGAAAGCTATTAATGAAACGTTCATTAATCAACAGCTATAACTCCAACTGTGAATCACCCATAACTGATCAATACACAAATGAAAAATGATTGACAATATCTTTAAAATATGTCTCTAAATATTTAATATGAAGTGTGTCCTCATTATATTAAGTGATTATATTATTATAATTGATTCATTATTTTTATTAATTAACTATTCATTTTTATATTTTTCATTCTGATGAAATCACACACACACACACAAACACATACACACACACACAGACACAGACACAGACACAGACACAGACACAGACAGACAGTAACACACACGCACACAGGAGACAGACAGTAACACACACAGACACATGCACACGCACACACACACACACACACGTACGCACGCACGCACGCACACACACAGTAACACACACGCACACAGGAGACAGACAGTAACACACACACAGACACACGCACGCACACACACACACACACACACGTACGCACGCACACACACAGGCACACAGACAGTAACACACACACACACAGACTTGGGACAGACAGGAGCACAGGGGGAAACAATAGGAACACTCGGGGGGGAGTTACTTGTAGCCTAACTAATAAATGTAGTGGAGTAAAAAGTACATTGTTACAGAAGAAAAATAAAGTGTGTTTAAGTTCAAGCTTAAGATCGAGCTTCTGGTGTCAGATGTGGGAGTGTGACCGAGTCAGAGAGGCGGGAGAAGGAGGAGGAAGGAGGGAGGAGGAGGAGGAGGAGGAGGAGGAGGAGGAGGGAGGAGGAGGAGGAGGAGGGAGGAGGAGAGTTTCACAGAAATGAAACATAAGGTTTCTGTTTCTGCACGAGCAGCTCAGACGGACGACAGACGGACAGACGACAGGATGAAGATGAAGACCCTCTACGTTCCCATGGTGATGGCAGTGATGGTCGCCACAAACTGTGGACTCGCAGCAGCTACTACTACTGCACGACCTGCAGCGTGGACGAGTACAAGAGGTGCGCGCGCACACACACACACACACACACACACACACACTGTAAATCTAAATATATAAGTATCTCACATATTCCTGGTTAAATGCAGGTTACATTAAACAACACAAACACACACATAATTTACACTTTTATCCATTTTGAACTGGACTGTGTGTGTGTGTGTGTGTGTGTGTGTGTGTGTGTTGGGGGAAAGAACAATAGAATGCAAACGCTCATGCAGACCAAGTGTCAAAGTCCAAACTTCCTGTTTCTTGTCCTGGTGCGACTTCTTTTGTGGTGCGTTGGTGTTTTCGCAGTGTTTGTATAGTTTTGTCTGTATTTCTTGTTGAGTTTGTGTTTTGTATCACTGCAGATCTTTAACTACACATGCTGTGGTTTGTGACACTGGTACGTGGTATTAGTTTACCAGAAACAAAAAGAATCTTTGGAAAAGTGTGTTGTTTTCACTTCATGATGTTTGTTTGGCTGCATTTGGAAATCCCAGTTTATCTGAGGGGAGTGGACGATGCTAACGTCACAAAACTGTACAGTATGAAAACTAGTGTACTGTGTGTACTGTGTGTACTGTGTGTACTGTGTGTACTGTGGAACTGCAACATGGTAGAAATCTCAGTCCTACTTCCTGAAATCCAAACACCCACACACACACACACGAATAAACATTTCACAACCATAAAAGTATTAAGTTTATCAGTGATTAGCTGTCATTTAATTAGCTCCGTTTCCTGTTGCACAGACTCACATCTTCCTTTATTACATGAACACTCGCTGTACTTTATTTTCACTCACTACAGCACCAAATGTGGATGAATCCGCCGCTGAAAATAGTCCCCACCAATGCACTTTTCCTCCTGTTGGTTTGTTAGAAGCTTCAGTGTTCAGCTGTTGAACAAATGAGCCTTTAAGTCTAAAACTAGTAAATCTTTGTGATCCAGGTTTTTCAGTACGAACCAGTGAACCTCAGACAGAGTAAAGAAGTCAGAAAGTTGTTGTTTTTGGTCTTTTTATGGGATTTGTTGACCATAACAAAAATATAGTGCATCACCAAACGTATCCTTTCGTAAAAACACGAGCAAACAATGTTTACAGGATGAACGAGTTCAAAAGACTTTCTTTTTGTGTCTCTTCCTCTTTCTTAGGACCCACTGTTCAAAATTTAAACGGGAAGATGTTCACTTTGTCTCGTGACAGAGGAGGAATATCCTTCTACCCCCCCTATTATTCTCCACCCAGTACCCCCTGGTCTACTACTCGTCTCTATCCAACCCCCACCCGACCCTGGACCACAGCACCTCCTGCTACAGGTGAGTAACCAAACAGGAACACGGTGTCAGGATGTGATGTTCAGACCTGCTCTCGTGTTCTCTTCCTGTTAAGAGGTGATGCTGTCAGACCGGTGGTTCCCAACCACAGTCCAGTCACAGGGGCCTCAGTCCCCCTCCATCCGACCCCTTTTAAAGAAGGGATGGCTTTATGGTATTCAACCACTTACAGCATCTTTAATTTGAGCTTTTTGTAGTTCTTCTGCAGTCTCAGTCCACTTACAGCGGACTCAGGCATGTGTTGTGCACTGTTAATGTGCACATTAATCCTACATTCATTCATTTTACATTTTGTGAAATCTCTGGTGATTTCTGACCACAAGGGGGCAGTATATGTATGTATGTATTTACAATCATATGTACCATCACTTTATGCATCACTCTACACTTAGAGCCTCACAATAAAACATCTATTTAAATAAATATTTAAAAGTGTATCTGTCACTGCATCGTGTAATATTGAACATGCCTGATAAACCCAGGCCTGTTTCTGGTTTCTGTACTTTACATTGTGCATTCATTATGTTATATAACAACTGTTCATTTGTATGTTTTCTTACTCAACACTCCCCATGTGACCTCTGACCCCTGCAGGTGTGTCCGTGTGTGTGCGTTACATCATCGACTTACAGTCAACAAGTTACACCACAATCTTCACCCTCAGTCCATCCAGAAGCCCTCTGGCGCTGCGAGCCAGTTTGCCTAATCAGTTCACACTGTCTGCTGACAGATACAGTTACTTGTACTTCAACCCTAACATACGGTTCTGGTCGAACATTGGACCGGACATCTGGAACAGAGTGTGTCTCACTGTCGACTCCGTGAAGAATGTGGCCCAGGTGTTTAGCGGCTCAAGCTTTAGCATCAGGAAGCTAATGCCCACTCAGGTGAGGACACGGACATCAGTGTTTCATATTCCATGTCTACACGTGGACTAAAGGACTTTTTATAGAAACTTTAAGAGATTGTTGGCTTATAATCAGCTTTAATCTTCATCATTGTGTCTAATATCATCTATCTGCTGTGTGTGTGTGTGTGTGTTCAGTATGTCTGGTCAGGTGAGCCTGTGATTGAGTTTTCAGGTTTCGATGGTCAGGTGACTGACGTCCATGTGTGGGATTATCCTCTCCGCTACAAAGAGATCTTCAACTACATGACCAACCGTGTCTACGCGTATGTGTGCGATCAGTTCTGTTAGTAATCAATAACCGTGTTGAACCCGTGTGTTCAAACTGAGTTTAACTGATGTTACACAAACCTTCAGACAAGGTTTAAAGTTGAACCCTGCTGCATATCTACCAAACATGACTAATATGTGCACAAGTATCCTAAATATGTGACATTTCTCTATGATTGACACTATAAACCACACTTTTAATTGACCTTTAACTAATAAATTATTAATATTATCATATTCATCACCTTTTGGGCTTCTTAAATCCATCATTTGATAATATTCTTGTGTTTTTAGGCCGTACTCTGGCTCCGTCCTCACCTGGTCCTCCATCAGCTACTCTCCCGTAGGAAACACACTATTGGAGGACGTCTATGAGTTGCAGGCCAGACAGCCAATCAGGCGCAGGAGCAGAGGGGGTCTACCGGAGGGAGTGAAGAAGACCAGGGAGTTTTTCAATAAGGTGGAAACAGAGGAGAAAAAGACCGAACAGCTTTAATGAAACATACAGAAACGAAAAGCTGTGTCCTCTGTTCTTCATTTAATAATCGCAAAAATATTTAAAATCAATAATTAATAATGAATTAAACTGACTTGATTGAAGGGTGTGATTACATTTACTAGACTGAGTAGCAGAATGATTTTCCACAGACATCTCTGACTTTATATCGTTCACCTTTTAAGTGCATTTGTTTCCATAATTTTGTATATGATTAAAAAACAAAGAGAACATTATTGTTATTGATTGTGCATTTTATATAACAGGAAGCTCGGAGGTCAGACTCATCGTGCCTTAAAGGGAGAGTTCAACATTTTGGGAAATATACTTGTTTTCTTTCAGAGTGAGATGATAATAATGAATATATTAGCTGGTGGGAATCCTTTTGTTTAAGTCAGTTTAAAGATTTCTAGTCACTGCCTGTGTGGTCGGTTCACTACAAGTAGTGCTGGTACAAAACTAGACCATACACGCACAGTTTATAAGGTCATTAACTCAGCAGGCAGCCGTTTGTGAGAGTTATGATGTGACCCATTGAATAAAACATGTTTTCATTAATATTTGGTACTAAACAACAGCATTACAGATTAAAAATGTCTGTAATGTAAATGTAAGTCTGTGATTTTACTCTGAATGCCAGGTGAATATCTTTTAAAGCAGCTATCAACAATATTTTTTACAATTCTAACGTATAAATTGACAATGAAAACAACGTGAAAGGTGTTTCTGTGAATTGATGAACCTACAGAGAGTTATCACCTGGCTCTTAACACAAACTGTATTCTACTTGCTCAGCACCAAACAGCTGAAGAGCCAGATTTTACCCTCAGGAGTCGGTAGAGACCAAAAAACAGCTAAAAGAAAGAAAATATTGGACTTTCATTCATCAGGTGACACAAACACGACTCCATGTGCATGGTAATGTTGCTCTGTAGCTGCTGGATGTGTAAATAAACAACTGTTTGCTAACATAAAGTTTGCCATATCAATTTAAAAGGCGACGATGTGCAACGTTGTGTTCAAACTTGTTTCCAAGCGTCCAAAACAGTCAAATTATTGCATATTTAAAGTATATGGTTTATAAGTTTGTGTGCAGTTTTTTAAAAACCTGTTCTGTTTATCAATCCGTGTGCACAGATTAGACACAATCATATAACCAGGCAAGAGAATCCATTATAATTCAAGTCGTGTTTAATGATAAAAATAACCGATGTCAGATGTTACAGTCAGTTTAGCAAAACAGAAGAAAAGAAAATCTACAATGGAGGACATAGTGACCTCACCAGAAGCCGAAAAGTAGCATGAAAAATCCCCTCCGACCTCGTTTTCACAGCAGCCTTCTTGAATATTTGGTCAGAAACTAGAATGATTATACAAAACTGAACAAAACTGTATTTTTTTAAACACTGTAGCAGCTAGCTAGCTAACTAGCATACTACAAGAACTTAGCTAACGTTAACTAGTGCAAGCTACTAGCTAACATTAGCTACGGGCCAAAATATTAAAATGTGAACCTATATTTTTTTGTTACATGTTTTTCACTTAAAATGCTGTTTGTTTTATCTCGGTTAGCAGGGGTTGTGTAGCGCAGAGCTAGCTAGTCTTAAAACGTCCCAAATATTCAAAATGGCCGCTGTGTGACTTCTTTACTGTAACAAACAAAAGCAAACAAACAATGTCACCAGAGATACTCAGCAGTAAGTATACTCCAACAAGATTAAGTTACAATAAAGTTAACATAAGAATGTGATAAACTTTGCAGTACTTACAAAAAAGTCAACTGTAGGCCATCATGCGAGCAATTTCATGGCATCAGTCGACATAATCCTACTCATCAATACTTGTATGTAGTCCTTCAGGCCGACAGAGTGGTTTAGTGTAGTGGTTATATGGCTTCAATAAAAATAGCAACAGTGACAATGTGTCACTGGAGCCAAACATGTAGCTGTGCGCCATAATGGCTAAATGTGCTTTTATTAGCTTACGCCGACATTTTGAATTTGTAGTATCTCATTTATTTTTCTCCCACACCACTCGATGCAACGTTGGGTCAAATATTTTGGCCTTGAAACCATTGTTAGCTTTAGCTGTTGAGTATAGCCAAAAGCTAACTGGCTTTAACAGCCAAAGCTAACGAATTAGCATCTGTCGTGACTCAAAGGAACCAGCAGACGAACACGATATTGCAGCTTGCAAAGATTAAAAGATTGAAACTAGATGCGACCAATTTTCTCGTTTGTACGTCACGCATTGTACGTCAAATATCTTAATTTGTATGTGAAAGAACTACCAATAATGAGTCTCTTATTTGTGACCTCAGTGCTAACACCCATAGGTGATTTTCCATTAAACGAATAATTTCTTTAGTGGATGCTGTAAAAATATATATTTATAACATAAGATAAATGTATTCTGGGGTTTTGGTTAATCATCAAATATCAATGTTTTCTGGCATTTGGGTCTTTTAATTACATTACAATAACATTTATTATGTAATGTATGCATGGCCATCGACACCAATCCATAGGTGGACGTCAGCAAAGCAGTGATTGGCAAATGGTTACGTTAGCAAGGTTTTCAGGATCATCAATATTAGTAGAAATGCTAAAACTCTCCATTCCCTAAGAAACTACAAATTCAAAATGTCAAGGTGTCTCAACAACATTGTAATTATTCTATAAACGGTAAATCAACATTTTATGGAGCAGTTGTTCTTTATATCTCTGTATTTAGTAATTCCTCTGTTGTAATAGCAAAATAATTATTGTACATCACATCTGGGCGACTATTTCACATTACACCATTATGTACAAAACTCTTCTTTTTCTACAGAGTGGAATATGAGCATGACCTTCCATAAAAATTGTTAAAATAATGTTTTTTTACAAATATAAAACTTACATGGTTGCCCAACAACCAGATGCCACAGGATTTTCCCAACCAGCACGTATTTGTTACTTTTCTTGACAATGCTCGACAAAAAACTAAATTCACAAGTATTTATACGTGTGTCACATGATGGCTCCAAGAGAAATGGCCACAAAACAACAAAGAATCCACAAGTTTGACAACAAGCACATTTTTAAACGAGTGATCTTGTGAAATGAAGACAAAATAACTGTGTGCAGTTTGTGTGTAGCCACTAACTATCTGCTAATAAGATCTGAATGCAAAGTATTCTAAGAAATTAAACGACCTGTGGAGCTCTTATTGCTTTCATTTCTTCATTAATTCAATAAATCAGCACTAAAAGAATTGAATGATTTTAATTTTAAGGACCAAACTGAGGATTTTGGCCCTTTAACTTTAAACAATTAAACTTTAATTAATGAAATCACGTTCTTTTCATTTAATTATTTGTGTTTTATAAATTTTAAATAAAGGTTATGATTTTGGAAACAGGAGCCCAAACCAACGGCTGCTTACACGGGAGAGAAATCTGAAAACTGAATGATTGTTTTATTTCACAGGATTTTAAGACTTTGTGTGCGTTCGTAATTTGACGATGCATCCGTGTAGTTCGCTTGTTCATCAGAAAACAATGAAAAACAGACTTCAGCAATATTATTATTATTGATCTGAAGGCAACGGAGGATCCTGAGCAGGTGATCAGAGGTCAGCCCTCGTCAGTTCAGTTTAGTGTAGGCAGAGCAGCACTGCTCTTATTCTCTTTACAGGAACGAGTCTCAATTCATTCAGATTGGAACGAACTCGTCGAATCTTTGGTTGGGAGCTCATTTTGTTCGGCACCAGCATCATTTTAAATGGAAACGCTGCTCCATCTGTTGAATATCAGTATAAACGATGCCGGCTGTAGTGTTTTTCACTCAGACGGTAAAGACTTCTCCTAAAAGCACGCTGGTCGAATTGTGTCTGTTTGTTAGCTGTTAGCTGTTAGCTGTTAGCCGCGGCGGCAGGACTCTTGTTTCTGACGGTTTGTCGTCGTCATCATCATCATCATCATTTCTTCCCAGTAAATCAGTGCAGGTGTGTGGAGGCGGGACTAACGTGAGCGACAGCTGGGATGTTTCTTCACTATTATATAAACTATAGAAGCTCATTTCTGCCAAAAAAATGTACTTTTCAAAAATACAAATAATCGTTTAGAATGACAAATACAAATGGTAAGTCACAATTATAACAAACTAATCATTGACTTGCTAAATCAATAAGATGATGATATCTCGTCCAAACAATTACGCATTTTAAATCAAAAGATTAATCAAGTCAAATTAAAATTACATTATTACAAGATTCTAACTTGAAATTGTGACTTTTTAAAATACATTTTATTTACCAAATCAAAATTAAAAGTGAAATGATTTTATAATTTAGATTTAAAATGGATTATTTATTACTATTTGTATCATTTTTGTTTTTACATTCAGATATAAATACCAACACGTGTGAGAGACGTTTGTGGATTTAAAGTTGCAACTGACTCCGAATTATAAGTCACGAAATCAATCCTCCTGCGTTCAAAATAAAAACCTGCAATCCTACGACGTGACGCACAGCATCTATTCAAAGGCCGTAAAGAGACAGAACAGATGAAATATGACAACAAAAAAAAAAACTTAATGTAAAAATGATAAAATATTAAGTCAACTTCTTGTCTTGATGTCACAATCACTAACATTTTAAACTTTTATCTCAGAATTTTAACTTAAGAGACAACAGGTTAAGTTAGTGTCTTATTATTTTGAGTAAGAATCTCATGCTTTTGATTGACGATACTCAGATTTCAAACTGTTAATGGGTTTCCCTTTTAGAGTTTCACATAAAACCCTCCGAGGAGCTCAGAACGACTTCATCAATAAAAACTGCTTCTCACAACAAAAGTGACACGTCTTCAGAAAAAAACCCCCCAAAAAACATACAAATAAAATGACAACCCACACAGAGACTTCTGCACATTTCCTCAGGCTACACACAGATCATGTGACGTGAACAGAGGGATGTGATTGGCTCCTGAGCACCGTGACGAGAGACGTTTACTGCATTGATCGGTATTACAGGGTCGCTGGTGCTTAATGCGTGTTTCAATGTACAACATTTTACTAAAGTTTCATCATAAAGCACTGCTCGGCTCTGCTCCGTCCAGCTTGTTTGCATGAACTGTGTGTGTGTGTGTGTGTGTGTGTGTGTGTGTAGGGCACGCTGGTGCAGTCAGCGATGAAGTGCACTTCTTTTAAAAACATTTCTTAAAAAGGGACGAAAAACTCCAATCATTTCCGGCGGAGCACGGCCGTCCATCGTCGAGTTAAAAAAGTTAAAATGAAAAACATCAGGAGGTAAAAATGCTGAGGGTCAAAGGTCGGCTGGGCTCCTCTTCCTGCTGCGCTCGTCTCCGCGGTGACGACAAATCCGTTCGCACGCGGCACATCGCTGAGCTGCGTGCTGAAACCGGAAGAAACACATCAAGCGCTCCTTTCTTGACTTAATGACCTCCTCACATTTTAAATGCTGTTTCGCCTCCTGAACACCCCTCAGAGGAGTTTCTGTCGGGAAGCTCCGAGTCGGAGTCTGAGTTCCTCTGAACCGGAGGAAAAGAAGTGAACTAACGAATGTTGGATGTATATTTTGGGAAACAAAAATGTGCTGTGTGCTTTCCATGTTAGACCAGAAGAGGGCCTTGAACTGGGAACCAGTCCGAGTAAACGGGAGACCCACTACTCCCCCCCGCCAAACTTTAAAACAAGCTCAAACTGGGGTTGGAGTTGCGGGCCGTGGGGTCAAAGGTCAGGGTGTGGAGGGCTTGTGGAGGATGCCCTGCAGGTCCTCCGGTAAGGCCAGGATGACGGCCTCGATGTGGGCCCTCAGTTTGGCCACAGTCCCCGGACGCACCGGCAGCTGCTCCCTCTCCGCCTGAGTCTGCAGAGCGTTCAGTGTTACCACCTCGTTACACTCAAACACTTCATTCTGCTTTATTACAACTCGTGACGATCATTTCTATCAGTAACGACAACATGAACTGCTGTCGCGACACTACTGGTACCAGTTCAACTGGTACCGGTAACAGTTCAACTGGTACCGGTAACAGTTGAACAGTTGAACCAGAGCTGCTGTAAAAGTAGAAAAATCCTGATACCAGCAGCTGTGATGGTTCTGGTATCAGCAACAGCAGCAGCTTCACACAGCAGAACACGAAGTATTAGCAGAAGTTGTGGTCGTAGCAATAGTAGTTTTTTAGTACTACAAGTAGTACAGGTACTACAGGTACTACCTGTAGTACAGGTACTACAGGTACTACCTGTAGTACAGGTACTACAGGTAGTACAGGTAGTACAAGTAGTACAGGTAGTACAGGTAGTACAGGTACTACCTGTAGTACAGGTAGTACAAGTAGTACAGGTAGTACAAGTAGTACAGGTACTACAGGTACTACAAGTAGTACAGGTGGTACAGGTGGTACAGGTACTACAGGTAGTACAGGTACTGCAGGTAGTACAGGTAGTACAGGTGGTACAGGTGGTACAGGTGGTACAGGTGGTACAGGTACTACAAGTACTACAGGTACTACAGGTAGTACAGGTACTACAGGTACTACAGGTAGTACAGGTACTACAGGTGGTACAGGTACTACAGGTAGTACAGGTACAGTATTTGCAGTACAAACAGCAGCAGTGATACTTGTAGCATCGTGCAGTCGATGAGTTTGAACTGACCAGTTTCTCTTTCAGCTTCAGAACCAGATCAACCGTCTCCACCTCAGAGTGACTCTGGACTCTCTGCTGCAGGTCCTGCAGGCAGACAGACAGACAGACAGACAGACACAAACACACAGACAGACAGACAGACAGGCGGGCAGGCAGACACAAACAGACAGACAGACAGACAGACAGGCGGGCAGGCAGACACAAACAGACAGACAGACAGACAGGCGGGCAGGCAGACAGACAGACACAAACACACAGACAGACAGGCAGACAGACAGACACAAACACAGACAGGCAGACAGACAGACACAAACACAGACAGGCAGACAGACAGACAGAGAGACAGACAAACACAAAGACACAGACAGACAGGCAGGCAGACAGGCAGACAGACAAACACAAACACACAGACAGACAGACACAAACAGGCAGACAGACAGACAGACAAACACAAACACACAGACAGACAAACACAAACACACAGACAGACAGACAGGCAGGCAGACAGGCAGACAGACAGACACAAACACACAGACAGACAGGCAGACATACAGACAGACAGACAGGCAGACACAAACACACAGACAGGCAGGCAGGCAGACAGGCAGACAGACAAACACAAACACACAGACAGACAGGCAGACATACAGACAGACAGACAGGCAGACACAAACACACAGACAGGCAGACACAAACACACAGACAGGCAGACAGACGTGTTGGATCAGTTGGGTCTGTCTGACGGTGCTGGACGGTCTGATACATCAACACTGTCACAGTTCAAACGATGAACGACTGATTAATCAGCCTCAACAACTTGTTACAGACAAGTTGAAATATCACTTCAGGTTTACAGAATCAGTCCGACAGCGCTCCTCCTCCGCCTCCTCACCGGGCTGCTGCCGGGGGGGGGGGGGGGGGGGGGGGGGGGGGGGGGGGGGGGGGGGGGGG
>JAVQJD010096087.1:0-45184 GCA_036023655.1 Nannoperca australis | reverse complement strand
TGTTATATACAATAGAGTGTGTGTGTGTGTGTGTGTGTGTGTGTGTGTGTGTGTGTGTGTGTGTGTGTGTGTGTGTGTGTGTGTGTGTGTGTGTGGGGAGCAGGTCCGTGTGATAGGACTACATTTATAACAACATATTTGAAGATTTATTTCATTTATTATTTCAAAATGTTTCTTTTACACACGTATTGCCTCTTTTTGCCTCGCGGGTCTAACTGTATGTATGTGGTGAATATTAAACACTGTAGAATCAATAATAATTGATTCTGTATTTTGCATGCGATCACACATCTGAAGAAAAGGCTTTTTTCTTTTTACTTTTTAAAATTGGACTCTAAATTGATATTCAGGTGTGGATCACCCACAAATTCATATTTATCATTATTTTATAAATTGTGAGGTTGTTTCAATTGTTTTGGCAAGTTATCAATTACAGTCAAAGAAATCAATTAGAACAAATTTATAGCTTGAGTCACGTCTGAGTGTTAAGTTACACTGAAATATCTTTCTCTTATTGTCTCTTATAAGAGAATGTTTATAAAATATTTAATATTTCTATAGGTTAAACTACCCAACAGTATATGAAATAGTTCAAATGAACTTTAACTACACGTTAAAGCATCAATAATAATTATCCAGTAACATAATGATTGATGGCTTAAAGCTTACAGTACTTTTAATTTGTTAATATTATTTACGCTTTTACTTAAGTGACATTTTCAATGCAGGAGTATTTTTGTACTGCTGAATTGCTCCTTTCACCTCTTCCACCACTGTCCACCATACATTACATTCTTTTAAATGTGTTCTCCGCTCCACAGGAGTGAGGACGCCACCATGGAGATGAAGAGTATCATGAAAACTAGCAAAAGTAGGTCTATTTTATCATGTTTTTGCAGATGAATGTCACTTATGCTCATAAATGTGAACAGTATATCATTTATGGTTTTATTCCAATCTGATATCACCCAGCTTTGATTATGGCTGTAAATGCTCGATCGTGACAGTCACTCTGCTGAGGTTAATAATCATGTTTGTTGTCAATAATAAACTTCTTCTTTTTTCACTAATTTTCTGCTGGATGTTTCTGTTGGAAATCATCCATGTGACCTTATATTAAACTGAGACTCAAAAGACGTTGTTTAATCCAAAACGTGTCTCCCTGCAGGGGTGAGCTTAATGCTGAAGACGGAGGACAGCAGCACCACCCAGAGCAGCTCCATCGGGGCCGTACGCTGGACCCTCCCTGAGGAGAGCGTCCAGATTCACAGCTCGGCCCCCAGCAGACCCGCCAAGACCAACAACCTCACCAAACGCTCACAGGTACACGAAACACCGCTGATTTTGTTTGATTACCTTGAGTTTGAAACCTGCATGCCTACAGTAGGAAGAAACATTTGTTGCGTTTCCTGCAGCAACATACTCGTCAGAACGACCTGAGGGATCTGCGCAGCCTGCAGGAGTGTGTGCAGTTCATCAATCACTGGAAGGAGCAAGTGGACCAAGTCTGCAAGGTAGGACACGAGGCAAGGAAGGAAAACATGTGATACGTACAGAAAAGTGTCTGGATGTCTTACAAGTGAATGGTAGACTTGGGGAACTAGACGAGGATGTACGGCTGTCGTTGCCCCATTTTTAAGAGGCTACTGTAGGATGTTTGCCAGCTCAGGAAATAAGTCAAGTGAGAAAACTAACAAATGAGACGTTTCTGCCAGGAAACTTAGAAAACGAAAGGTGAAACAGGCTTAAGCCCTTGATTGTTTCAGCCTGTTTGAAGTTCATGACTGGAGGTACAAATGTGCAAAGTTCCTGTTTAATACCCTCAGTTCCCCCCAAGATATAAAAACCCAATTCAGAGCACAATGACTTCAGGGACTGATAAGCGTGGCTTCAGGAAGTTACTTTGCTTATTCATGCAGAGCGATGTAAATTGGGTGGAAGGACACGTTTATTGACTCTCTTTTACAGCCTGGTTACGTGACCTGTGTAGGGTGGGCATCAGCATGTAAGAAGTTAGGTAGTATATCCAACCTTTCACAAGGCGCTTATATGACTTTAACTTGACCCTTTTGACATCTGTAAATGGAAATCCCGCATCTTTCACGCTGATACGATCTCTAAATTTGTTGTCGCTGACCATCTCTGAAATATCAGGAGTTGTAAACAAAGAAAGCTGTCATTCGTCTTCATGCCATCTAGTGTGTGACGTTGCCTGACAGTGCGTGGCGTTGTGTTTTAGCAGGGCATCGGTGATCCAGAGGAGGGCACCAGCAAGAAAGATGCCCAGAGTTTAGACCCGCGTGCCGAGCGCAGCCTTGAAGAGAGCAGGAAACTGATCCTGGAGTGGACTGACGAACTCCACCACGTCGACAAGGTCAGTAAAACGCAAAAAAAAAGTCCATGTGTGATTAATTATTGGGGTCCGAGGACCAATCTCTAACTGGCTGTGGTGGAAAACGTATTCTGGTATAAGAAACAGCAGCAATATCAATCTTAACTTACTGATTTTGTGTCTGTAGCTGCTGAAGGAGAACTCCTGGAGTCAAGGACGTGGGAATAAAGAAGATAAGGATGCTTACGAGGAGACACAAGAGAGGATCATGGATTGGGCAAAGGAGCTGCAGCAGGCGACTGAGGTGAGGAATCCTACGTCCCAAAAAAACCCTGTTGTAGTTACTGTTGCTACAGAGCATTTCTTTAAGGAGAAATGGGGCCACATCTTGCGGCTGAAATGAGCATCTGTGTTGGCAGAGTTGTGGCGTGCAGAGCGACGAGCTGGGGAAAGTGTTGCGTCTACTCGGCCTGAAGGAGAAGCGGCTGGTCAACCTGCTGCCTCTGCTGGAGTTCATCACATGGTCTCTGCTCAAAGAAGACAGCACGGTGAGGAAACGCTGAGTCACACAAACCAACATTTCTACCGGGTCCGTTCTTTTAAAAAACGACCATTGTACTGCTTTAAAACACTACAATAAATAGGGCAGTTGTGTGCGTGTGTTGTTACTATAAAATTGTGTAAAAAAATTGGGTTCCTCAGAAGGTTCAAATAAAACTGAAACCATGGGAAGGTCACTTGAAGTAAAAGATAAACATTTTTATTTCTCTGATAGCGCATAAATAAACCACGATAAAACACATGAACTGAAACTCAAGAAATGAAAGTGAGCTCTTGTTGCGATCTGATGCCACGCAGTGCAGACGTGTCCAGGTTGTGAAACGACTTTACACAACGTGTGCTCTGAATGAACCCTGCTCCTTGAATGCGTGCAGAGTATCAATAAATATATTTCAGTTTATATGACCGCGATCTGCTTCTGCCCTGATAAACTGATAAGCAACAATCAGTGCCCTTGATAACCGATAGTAAAGTCTCTGCAGATAAACTATGATGCCTTTTGCAGACGATGGTGTGGTGTTTGTACCAACGTTCTTGATTGAAATTGTGTTTGTTTGCCTGGTTTTGTCATTTTTACATTTCTATCTTTCTTTTATTTGCTTTTCAGACGACAGTTCCACAGTTATGGTTGCTGGCAAAGCAAAGGACCTGGAAAGAAGGAATTCCAATATACATCCCGAATTCAGGTGGGAATTTATGATGCAGCTGAACCCTGATATTCTTTAGCTGAAGATTGATGTCACGTATTTGCCCAGTGGACAATTACAGCTCATAACAGAGCAACTGATTGTTATTTAGATCAGAGACATTTTGACTTGAACCATGTAGTGTTTTTCTATCTCCTCTCCTGGTAAGCATCTCACACTTGTCCCAAACCCTAGAATCATTGATTTACAACATGTACAATAAACTTTTATCTTGTTTATCCACTGCAACTTTAACATAATGTCTACGTCTCTATTTTCAGTTTGGAGTTGGATTTGCAGCGCAGCAGGTAAGATCAACCTCCACATTATCTTCACCTCCTCCTGCATGGAACAAACACTGCAAACGTCACAATCACAGCACAACAAGCTACTTCATGCCGACACTCTCTCTGTTTCTTATCAGCTGATGTGGTCCTCGACCCCATGACCAACCACCCCTGGCTGCTGCTGTCAGACGACCAGCGTATGGTCCAGGAGGGCCTCTCAGAGTCCGACGTGCCTGGCAGCTCGCAGCGCTACGACAGCTGGCCCTGTGTGCTGGGCTGGGAGGGCTACAGCAGCGGCCGCCACTACTGGGAGGTGGACATAGCCAACAAGGGCTACTGGCGCGTGGGACTGACCACCATGGACTCCGAGCGTCGCGGCCGGTTCCCCATGACCCCCAAGCACGGCTACTGGACCCTGTGGCGTAGCACTCGCCAGTTCTACGCCTGCACCAAGCCGGAGACGCCGCTGCCCACCGACCTTGTGCCTCAACGCGTGGGGATCTATTTGGACTATGAAGAGGGCCAGATCTCCTTCTACAACGCAGAAAAGAAGTCCCACATCTACACCTTCACTGGAACCTTCAAAAATAAGCTGTATCCTCTGTTCGCCCCGCTGGATGGTCGCACACTCATGAGAATCATCCCACCAAAGAAAATCTCACTAAACGAAGAGGAACCTTAACAGCTCTTATTGGAAGAATTCACTTTGACGAAGATTGCCTTGACCAAAAAATACAGAAAACTAAATCTGCACGAAGATGATTTATTTTGAAAAGCGGTGTCGTCAGTTCCACACAAATATTTAGGATTTTTAAATGTTACTTTATCTGTCAGTTTCTCCCTGTCAAACTTCATTTAAAATCTCTTACGCTTGACTTAGGCTTTGAACAGGCGGCAGACACGTGAACAAAGACTGAACTACGTCAAAGGGTTAAATTATATTTCTAACATCTGAAGATTGCACTCTAAAAACACATTTACATTTCTGCAGTGATATTTATTTAAAACATTCTTTTAATCTTACATTGAGAAAAGCAAACTTTGAAAACTCCCCTTTGACTAAAAACTAAAAGAAATTATTTATTTTAAGATAATGTATTTTAAAGAATAAGCTAGGCTGAGTCTGTCCAAAAATGAAAATAACAGCTGTATATGTAAAAACAATAAATTAAAAAAAGTCACTTAGATTCCTGCAACATTCAGATTTACGTGCAGTCGTGAAAGTGTGAACACATTCTGCATCAACATACATGCCTGCACTTTATAATGCACTTTCAGACATGCACAAAATAAATATTTCATATCATGTTGTCTTTGATATTCATCTCCGGCTTTTTTATGACCTGACATTACATTTGTTTTCCCCACAAATATTTCACCTTCATCGCTCCACCCACCCAACAAATGTAAAGCTCTTCAATAAAGGTTCATTGGAAACATTTCCTTCACTTTTACCTTTTGCAAAGCTTTATCCTTCAAGACAACAGACAGCTTTGCATGACGAAGTGTCACAAGTGGCAAAATTCTGTAGCAATATCCAAATCTTTGGTGTAAAAAAAAGATTAGAGTTTTGCACAAAGAAATACAAACTGTGTGTTGGGTGTGTGTGTGTGTGTGTGTGTGTGTGTGTGTGTGTGTGTGTGTGTGTGTGTGTGTGTGCGCGCTGCCAGTCAGGAGTCTCTCTTACAAGCCCAGGGGCCATACGCCTCACAGTCGGCAGCGAAGAGGCTCCCACCGCCCCTCAGGTCTGCACAGTCCCTGTGATCGGCGTCCCACTCCACCGCCACCCTTCAAAACACGCAAACATGTACATTATAATATTAATATTGTATGTGTGTATATATATATGTATGTATATTTGTACTATGTTTTTGTTGTAAACGCAAATTGAACAAATATGTTATAAAGGTCGGTGTGGTAGTTTTCAAGAAAATACAAAATGCTAAATGTGTTTTCTATTAATATCTGCTGGATTTGAGCTTCTAATGTAAAGTATATTACTTGGCAATGTCATTGTACTGTGTATAATTAACATATATTAAAGAGTATGGTTCTACTTTTAGTCTCTATCCTCTCATCTTTTAATATTAATTTAAGTAAAATACTGTACATACAGCGTATAGTTGGTACACTTCCAATGAATTTACTGAAAGAAGTCTTAAAAATAAAAAAGTCTCGTGTCAGAACACGACTACGTCAAAGCTGTGAAACTGTAAGAATGATGACTCTGGAGAAAATGACTCTGGAAATCAGAGCTTATAATTTCAACTAAATCCTAACTAAACAAAGTTTTTCTTTTAATTAGTATCAGATTACTTGCTGCTGTCACACAAATATGTAAATATTCACATGCAAATCTCTGCGGAGCTAAAATGAGATACGTGTGTATCTTATCTTATAATATTACAAAGATAACAAATCCACAAATACATTTTTGCATGTATTGATCATTTGACTGGACAAAGAAATGTGCATGTCTGTAAAATCTGGTTAAAATAGATCCAGTGGCAACAAAGAATGATAATTGTTGACCTGTGTTTCTGTGAAGAACGTCTCAAAGATCCACAAATAAATCAAGAGCATCACCGGGCCGAGCAAATCATTTAACCCTTCATTTGAGGAAGGTCGTTAACTGTGTGCCAGTGGATCTGGACTCACGGCATGTAGTGCTGGATGTCCGTCCCGTCCCACCACAGCCACTGACCCTCCTGCTTGGCGTCTGTCAGTCCCACCCACAGGAAGGGAAAACGAGGGAACTTCCTCATCACGCTTTGGATAAATTCCTAAGAGGCGGCATTTTAGAGGACTTTAGATCCATCCTGGGACAGAAATGCTACCTGAGATTTTAACCTTTTAATAGTGCGATTTTGTCATTTCTGTCTATAAACACACGACATTTCACCCTTTTAAGTTTTAATTTAAGCTGCAAATTGAAGATGTATTGATTACACCTGTGTTTTAGATGTGACGCACTGGTTAGTCAAAAATCTGTTATGTGAGAAGTTGGATGTTTGGTGAGTTTAGTACAGAGCTCCTGCAGCTAAATCTCCATCTCTGTGAGTCAGTGCAAACTTTTTCTTTACTTCTGTAAAGTTTTTACATTGTGATGCATAAGTGCTGTTCTTATTCCCTCTGTAATCCTGATTCATTTCGCTCTGGTGTCTCGAAACATCCTCTGTCACTTTGCGAAGCTACCATCTCTGCGGGGTCTTTGATCACAGCCAGGCTGCTGTTGTGTCGCTGGCAGAACTCGGCGCTCTCGTCCCACCGACGGTCTTCCCGCAGCCCCGCCGAAAAGAAGTAGCAGCTGCTCCTCCACCACAGCCAGCCGTCCGGACACACGCTGCACCTGGAGTCTGCACACAGCAGCAACAGGAACTCTGGTTGATGATGACGCAGCACTGGACACTTTATCTGTGACCTCAAACTCGTACATACGACCGGAAACCTTCAGTTGAGGCATCAGAGGTGTCACATTTGTAGGACGTCAGATGTTTGTATCGGAGGAGAGCAAGTAAATCACCTTGAGTGACAGCGTGGAGCATCAGGTTCAGATCGCGGCGCTCGGTTTGACACTGCTGCAGCAGCTCCATCAGCTCCTTTCCCGAAGTTCTGGAGGTCTGATGCACATCCGGTGCTGCCGTGCACGTGACTAACTGATGCACTAACAAATGAGCATGAGGTAATTGAATAACTTGATGGCAGTGTGACGTATACTTTTATTATTTACTGGGCTTTTTTTTTCATAAATTCATGATCCAATGCATAAAATCAAATACCTAAATGTAACACTTGAGTGGGCCTTTACTTCAAAACACAAAAATGACTAAGTTAATGTTGACACAGACTGTATTAAACACAAGAAATAGAATGAAAAACAAGAACTAAAAGGGAAAAGTAGTTATAGAAATTAATAAGACTTAGTTTTTTACTATTGCCGTAAAACTTTATGTAAATGTGTTAGAAATAAACTGAATGCTTCACAGTATATATACAATATTAACAAGTATAAAATCGTTTTATATTGATTCTTTTATATTTATACTCACCAAATAATGCCAAACACAAAAGAAGTCCCATGACCAGGACTACTGTTGCCGTAGAAACGGTTACACGAGACGTCTGCTGACACGTTTGACAGCATCCTGCGGTGGTAAAAAAAAAATTACAAATAACAGAAGTAAATAATCATGACGGAAACAATCGAGACTTTTTTTTAAAAAAAAGATCATTTGCAGCAGTTTAAGAAAAAATATTCACCTTTCTGACCTCATCTTTGTCGACATTGATGGAAACTCTGCTAATACACTTTCTTGGGGTCATATCACATTAACACATAACAGCTTAGAGAACATAATCAGTGAAAATGTTAACAAGTGACTCAAAGGGACTAAAGCCACTCAAGTATGTTTAATTATTCGACGTTTTCACCTCTTAAAACTGACACTATCTGAGAAAAGTAGAAGTAAGCTTGGACTTTGAAACCACAGCTGATGTTGAGCCATTAACTGCAACAGCAGGTGACAAGTTCAACAGCATGAGAACGACATATATACGTCCAAGACTGAACATGAACTAGGGTGTTGCTGCTACTTCCACAAAGAATCCCCCCGTTGTTGTGTCTTTTTAAAGCTCTCTCTTTGATTTCCGGTCGGTCTCCTGACTTTATTTGCAGCAGCTGTGGTACGAAACGCTCTTTGTGACTAACCTGCAGGCGTTTCCCCCTCAGCATCTTCCTCGTGGGGCCTCAAATCCATCTTTGATTGCTCTGTGTCGTTTCACGACAACTGCGTTTAACAGAGGAAGCTGGCAGGGCACGCAGAGCAGCAATAGCTTGTATATGCAGTTGCTACTTATAACCGTAACGTCTGGAGGTGTTACATGTGCAGATGTAACGAACAAACCTCAATCTTACTTAACAGCTTTTCCGCTGAAACTGTAAAAAGGGAGAAGTGTGTGACTTTCTACTTCTGCTTCCTAGTTATTTTTAAATCATGTAAATTGGAGCTCAGAGTTGAACACGATACTTCTTTAAGATCTGTTTGGGAAATTCAATAAAGTTTGAAGATGGAGTGTGCGCTACTATCATTTATTCAACCATACTTCATTCAAATACTGTTTTTGCTATTTACAAGTGCTTGGAGGAAGTCCACACCAAGGTTGTTATTGGTCAATCATTTTGAAGAAGGAATGATCTCCCACAATGCAATTGTGCTTACTTGTATTATTTATTAACATCAGACTCACATTTGGAAGCTCATTTCCGCCAAGTTAAACATGATAAAAACTCAAACGCTCACAGTAAACATGACTCTTTTTCTTCTTTTAACCTCTTAAAACTTTTGATTAAATATCACAAACAATGATTTCGTATTTGATTACCTGAGCAGCAGCACAGGCAGATCCTTTTAACGTTAACATGTTCCCCACAAAAAACCCCACATCTGTCTAAAATACCTTCACCAACACCAATTAAACAACAACAACAAAAAACCCATTATGTTTCTTGTGTTCCTTGGTTTTCAGGGTTTCAGTTTCCAGAAAATACCGTCCCCCAGCACCTTGCTGAACTCTGCCAGCAACTGCAACAAAACACACAAACAGGTGAAAATAAAGACAGCCGTTAACTGACATTTGGTTTTAAACCAGTTGAATTAATAATTCACAATCAATAATCGCACACACTCCTAATGATTACTGCACACGTCCCATTTTTTGTCTATTTTAGCAGAGAGGAAAGTATTTCTTCTAATACAAATAGCACCTTTTGCTTAATGAGTTTACCTCTGAAACCCTGCATTTGTTTTTGCCCATGACCCAACACCACATACCTGTTGAAATACACTCTCCCTTGTGGATTTCTTATCACAGAGGAGAAGATCTGCTGAAGAGCACATCATGGACAGACCGATTTCTCTTTTATTTGCATCTGGGGAACAAACAGAGACCGTGTGAGGAGGAAGCTAAGAGGAAGCACGCTCGTATTAATGCTGTGACATTTGCATGTGGAGGGATAAATAATGTCCTCTGTGGTCGGACGCTGTAGCTTAGGAAAGTGTCACGGCACGTTGCTAACGGGCTAAAGCGTGCGAAACGACCAGTACAATCTTTTAGACCTCAGAGTCTTACCTGTAAAATGGGACGTGTTTACTGCAGTGCTTGCGCTTCCATTCGCCACTGTTTTCACTTCAAAGTCGTACCTGGTCCCTGAGCTCAAGTTAGAAAACATGTAGGTGGTCACGTTTTCCACAATCACAATCCAGTTCTGCTTCCAGAAGACGGAGCTAATACTGACAGAGTAATTGACTGTGGCTACGTTGGCAGGGGCCGTCCACTGGACCGTGATTTGGGTGTTATTGTAAGACGAGACGTTGAGATTGGTAGGCGGCAAAGGCACTGGAGGGAAAAAAATAATAATAAAAGGGAGAGAAAATGAGGCAGTGATTCAATAAAGTATCTATTTCTCAAAGGAATTTCATTTTATTGAACACAAAAATGGGGAAACTACAAAGTGACTCACAGGTGAATTTGGAACTTGTCACTGGCGGGCCCTTGAGTTCCCCGCTAACGGTCTTTACGGTCACTGTGTAATTGGTTGCAGACAACAGGTTGGAAAACCGTGCTTGTGTTAGGTTGGTTTGTGTGTCCGCAGTGTTGTTACCCGGCTGGAGCACAACGGTGAAATAGGAATAACTGCCATTGGGAGGATTCCAGGTGGCATTGATGGATTCGTGATCCGAGACCAACCCCAGGTTTGAAATTGGCCCAGGAGCTACGGAGGAGTCACAAAGTCGGATTATTGATGTTCATCACAGCAGGACAGAGGTTTTGCTCTGTGAATTGGTGATTTCCAATAACCAGCAGTCAACTGCAGAACCACTGGCCCAGAGTTACCCGTGTAGCTGACGATGGTCACGTCGTCTCCCCTCATTTCATTGGCCAGTGTTGTCACACTGAGTGTTATCTTGGTGCCCATCGGAAGCGGCGTCACATTCACTGTCACTCCGGTCACCGTTTGATTAAACAAGGTGCTGTTAGGAAGAGAAACGATTACTTAAATCAAACTGTGCATCTCCGGAGGGACAACTAAAAGAAAACACCCGTTTATTTTCAACTCTGGTCTTTTTTTTGGTAGTTTGGGACATCAGTCTCATTCCTATGCAGCAACATTGTTAAAGTTCACACAATTCAAAAGTCAGTAAGAAACACGAGCAGTCAGGTGACGACAGACGTTAAACAAACCCCAGGTTAGACAGAGCTGTTTGGAAAAGAAAAGGTAAAAATACCCGTCACAGTCCACATAACGACTCCCTGGTTTAACTTTGTTTTTCTGTGTGAGTTTCACCTTTAAATAAAGTGGCTCAGATAACGGTTCAACTCTTGGTTTGTTTGCAGCCTGTCTGGCTGCTCGTGTCTCTCGCTGCGTAGGAGTTTGTGGCGATTCAAAGTGCTTTAAACAGGCAAAGAAACAACATTAAAACACAAAGAAACACATTAAAACTTGATTTTAAAGTAAGAGAAAATGAAATTGTATTTATCCTTATTTATTTTGGAATTATAAATACAAAGCCACTGTTTAAAGATGTTGTAGCGAACCTGAAGATGACTTTTTTCCTCCATTTGCGCTTAGTGTCAAAGCCTCTAAAAGGTTTTCATTGCATTGGTGATGTTTTAGATTTTAAAAAAACTTGCATGCGGATGTATTTCTATTCCTGAGTAACAATTACATCATTTTGTATGCAGCAACACAGAAGAACAAGAACAAGAGCACAGGCATGCTAGCTGCTAGCTGCGGCTGTGCTTAGAAAGAGCGATGCGTTGAGCTAAATGCTAACACGCTCACAACGCCAATGCTGATGGTTAGCACGTGTAATGTTCACCAAGTTTGCCGTCATAGTTCAGCTTCTTAGCATTCTAACATTTTGCCAATTATCACTAGACACAAACTACAACAAATAAACATTTTGACCTGATGGTGGCGCTAGAGAAACGGTCAGCAGTCCTCCTGTGGGACACGCTCGTCTGTACCAAATTTCGTGGCGATCCGTCAGATAGTTGTTAATATATTTCAACAAAAATGTTCGCCTCGTGGTGGCGCTACGGGAAAAGTCAAGGGGTCCCTCGAGCCTGGCTGGTAGCACGGCAACAAGCTAAACATGCCTGTAAATACACTAGAATTGAAATAAGTAAATCGGTTATTATCAGTTCAGATTCATCTACAAATACGTACTAATTGCTGTCGTTCCTAGCTATCACTTCATAACCTGTGGCGTTTCCACTGGGTGGCACCCAGGTAAGCACCAGCGAGTCGTTGGTGTTATTGGACGCCTTCAGGTCGGACACAGTCCCGGGCTCTGAAAGAGAGGACAGACAGACAAATATGAAGCAGACGCAACATCCCTCCCTTTACAGACAACGACCCCAAATTACAATCTCGCAGGTGTCAGGCGCGGCCCTAATTAACATCCGCTGGTTTGAATTTCACATTGGGTGAGTGTGAAATGACCAGCTATAAACCCGGACCCGGAAGTCCACCGTCTCAACTAGACGGTGGACTTCCTGTTTAAATTCTCTGCAAAATAAAAGGGTCAGGCGTTACAATCCTTTTATTTGTGTCAGGTTTGAAGTGGTAGAAACTCACTGGTGTACGTCTCAACGGTGGTTTTGTTACTCGGTTGGGACACAAATGAGACGACGCTGAATCTGTAGAGGGTCCCGGGCGTTAGATTGTCGACTTCGCCCGCCGTGTTATTCACTGTGATCACAATCTGCGTGTCCTGGACCGCGATGAGATAGAAAGCCACGTTTCCAGCCGGTTTGTTCCAGCTCAGGGAGACGGAACTCCCGGTCACATTGGTGACTGAGAGGTTTTCGACTTGGTTAGGCGCTGAAAGAAAAGGAGATATAACACCGGGGGTTACCTGCAAAGTGTTCTCGTTATTACATTATTATTATTACAGGGGTGGTTCTCTGAGCGCATGTATGATCTGGGCAGGAACAGCCAATCAGACTCAGGGATTTAACCTCCATCTGCCGTCCTCCAACTCAGGCTAACAACCAGTTAATATGTTCAAGATTCAAGAGTTTTATTGTCATATGTACAGTAAACAACAGTTACACTATACACTGAAATTCTTACTTTGCTTATCTACCTGTACCATACAATATACACACACACACACACACACACACACACTAGTACCAGTCAAACGTTTAGACACATTTTCCCATTCTTTCCCATTCTTTTGTGTGTCCAAACTTTTGACTGGTACTGATATGGGAATATCATGAAAGCACCGTTGCTTTTCATCTGCAGCTGCATTGATTCCAGCAGATCTGTTGACTGAAGCCTGCAGCTGCACACGAACTGGGACGTGTTTGAATCACTGACTCACTGGTGTTGAAGGCCGCCGCCTGCGGGTTGAGGAACCTCTCGCACTTCACGGGGAACACCTGGACCGAGTAGAGGGTCCCCGCCGTCAGGCCCAGCAGGTTTTGGGTCAGACCGGTCACGTCTTGCGACGTGTTGTTGTCGGTTGTGTTGACCACCAGGTGGTAATGGCTGACGTTGCCGGGCCCGGGGAGCCACGCGAGGACGGCGCTCTGGTTGGTCACGTTGGCCACGCTGGCCGGGCCGAGGACGACATCTGCGGTTGGAAACAACGTGAAGATTGTGAAATGGCAAAGAAGGAGGTAAAAGTACACAGAAAAGTGAAAAAAGTGAAAGTGTATAGCTCACCTTTAAATTAGCGTGTGGACAATGCATGCAATCTCATATTATTATTCCCCACATTGTCGCAGATCATCAACATTTATGCATCTTTAAGTAGTTTTTGGAAAGCTACGACTTCTTTGAATGAAGCAAAGTTAGACGTTAATTAATTTTATTCATGCAAGATTTTTCTCAATTAGGACGTTAATTTACACGTTTATATTAATGTTTTATATTAATGTGCCGTCATCTGTTTAGATTTTTTTTATCTCTTGACAAATGGAGGATTAAATGGGTCCTATCAATAATCGATCGACAGTGGCATGGTGGGAAAAAAAGGGGAGGTTTCATTTAGATCAGTTAATTATTTAAAATACTTGGGTCGCCTCCTTTTAACAAAGTTGCTGCAGCGTCGCCAAAACTAGTAAAACACAGTCAAATATTCAAATAATTAATAATAAATCTAAGAAAAAATGTATTCTTTCTGAACTGCAACAAGCCTCAAGTCTCACCATCATAACATATAAAAGGCAGGAGGTCCGAGCAGTTCTTCTCCACCCAGGCCCCGAAGCTGAGCATGGCCACGCAGGAGTCTTCAATGTAGTTCTCGTCGGGGTCCGGGACCCCCGGCGGCACCATGGGAGATCTCTCACACGCTGCTTCCGCCGGCAGCAGTGCAGTCGTGGACGCGACCGGGGTCTGTTGGGTCCCTCCGGTAGCCCCCGATCCGGTAGCCCCCGATCCGGTAGCCCCCGATGCGGTAGCCCCCGATCCGGTAGCCTCCGATCCGGTAGCCTCCGATCCGGTAGCCTCCGATGCGGTAGCCTCCGATCCGGTAGCCCCTGATACGGTAGCGCCCGACCAGGTAGCCCCCGACCAGGTAGCCCCCGACCAGGTATAGTCTGCGATGCTGCTCGTCGCCGCCGTCGTGGTCGTGGTCGCCGGGCAGGTGCAGGAGCAGCTGCAGCAGTCTCTTACCGGGAAGGGGGATTTGAACACGGGCCAACCGGGGTACCAGTTCTGGAAGACGAGGGGGTCCCCATTGGCCCAGCGGGACCAGGGCACGCCGGCGGAGGAGAAGTTCTCGCGGAGGCCGACCCAGTAGTCGGAGGTGAGATTCTGGGCGATGGTTTGGATGTTTTCGGGAGTCAGTGTCACCAGGTCTTTGAAACACATCTGAGAGCACGTGAAGGGTCAATCGATTGATTTAACGTTATTAGTACGTGTTCAAATGAAATGACAAACCCAAATATAAACCATCACAATGAGGCCATGGTTTGTGGAGTGAAGTAAATGTAACATTAAGTCTGTAGAGGGTTTATTGTGACAACTTAACATGATTATCAACACTTGTGCTTTTAACAACACTTAATAAACGAACAGCTGTCGAAAATCAAATCCAAACTCTGCAACCTGAACGCAACACGGAAGTCTCCGCGCCGGTGTACCTGGCAGTGGCTCCTGGCCGCGTCCCAGGTGCGGTTTGTCGGCAGAGTGCTGTACTCCTGGCCCGCGGCGCAGCGCGTCCACACCACAGCTGAGGAGACACGTGCACACGTTTGAGTGTTTGAGGCGCGACGATTTCACATTTGAGAAAAAGGAGATTTATCAGATGATGCGGAGTTCAGGGACCGGGAGAGAAGTCAGATCGGTTGCACCAACTAGGGCTGAAACTGACAAATAGGCCTACTTTCATTAATCAGCAAGTTGTTTTCTTGATTTCTCTTGTTTACTCTACGATGTATTTTTTATAAATGAAAAAATTCCATTCTAGTCCATTGCGACATCAACCAAGTGACCAAAATCCACATTTATTATAATGGAAAGATAAAAAACGACTACTTCATACATTTGAGAGGCGGGACGAGAGAATATTTTGCGTTTTTGCTTGAAAACTGACTGAAAATACTGACGGATTATAAATTAATTGATTCATTTTCCACACACAACCCAAAGTTTAGGATTCTAAAAGCAGCCCAAAAAACCAATTCTCTCCTTTTCTTTAATATATCAACATCTAAACAAATGTCTGCTTTCACAGAAAATACTCTCAACAGTAGCAACTTGACTGAACAACAATTTAGATGCAGTTGCAAGTAAATGACTAATTACTAATTATTTAATGTTTTGGGTAAAAATGGGACAGTTCGTAACCCAATCAATTAAATCCAAGAAATAAGTGGTAGATAAATTGATGATAAAATAAATCAGCTGCAGCTTTAGCTCATCTCTTGCCTACAGGTTACAGATGAATACCACTCAGTAAATAGAACTCACCACAAGAAACCAAAATACAGACTTTATCCTTGAGAGACAACTTTGCCATGTTGAGATTTCTGTGGGTAGATTTTAGGGAAGCTCCGTGAAGAACAGCTACTGTAAAACAAATATTTTTAAAAACAGCAGGAACCAAACCAAATACGCCGACACTAAACTACAGATTCGCCCTGACCTGTTCCCCTGAACAGAAAGTTAATGGTCCGTCTTCATAAAAACACACCTTATCAGGGAACAGGTAAACAGCACATTTGACTGGCGACACAAGGCTCCATTCAGCTCGGGCCAGATAATTATCTCTGGACATTCCCGGTTCTGCATCCAGCTTCCAAACATGCAAAGTACTAAAGTGGAAACAGGGAAGGAAGGAAGGAAGAAGAGATGCGAAGACATTCATGCGCCTCGTGTAACAGAATACAAGAACACGGTTTTAAGCGTTGTGTTTATTTTGGCTTAAAGCTTCGAGTAACAAAATTCAAATCAGTACAAAAACAAAAAGAGCCATGGAAAAAACACAACAACAACAACAACAGTATAGAAAGATAAACCTCTTATAAAAAAGTTCCCAAAACGAGCTATAAAGACACAGAAATAACCAAGGAATGCCTTTAGGTATACTTTTGTTGGCAGTGTTGAAACATAAAGTGGTTGTATATACTGACAGTAATTGGTCGCATCAAACTCAAGTGCCGGCTGTGATCCACTGCATAGTTTGACCAAAAAAAAACGGAAACATAAAAACAAATCACAGCTGCGGACGTGTCAGCCAATGACATTTTATCACTTTAGACACGCAGTCGTTTCTGATGGCTGAACAGTGGTTCGCGCCCCGTAAACCATCCCAACAACTCTCTTTATTGGTGTTTTCACGTCATTAAAAGGCCAGCAAACGGCTCTTTTCATAGGCTACAACAGAAAGACAGTGTACAGTACTTGGAGTACAGCAACCGGTCAGGCAGTACAGCTGTTGGATCAAGTTTTCTGGTGGAGGCAGGAGGTGATTCGGGGTTTCCGACGGGTGATAAAAAAAAAAAAACCCTGCTGGCTTGGAGGAAGAAAGAGAAGCCGCTTGTTCTCGCGGTCGAAGCGACGGGCTCAGTCGCTGTCACTGCGCTCTCCTCTCTGCAGGAGCCTCTTTCCGCTGCAAGGCATGGGAACCTCGTGTTTCACGGACACCTTGGTCTTGGTTTTGCTGCGGAGAGAGAAAGAGGACAAATGAATTAAAACTGATTATTTGAAAAGGTGTGGTTTATTTATTTATTTTTTTAAATCACAATATTTAAAATTCGAATTTACACAAAGTTTAAACAATCCTGAAAACAATATTTTTGAAGATGGTGTTTGAGAAAAGCTTTAGTCATTTCTTTTTTTGGGGGGGGCATCTAATTAGTAAGCAAATTACCCATTTGTAATATTCCCTACAAATAGTTTCTTTTTGCTTAAGTACCTGATATCATGTGCAGAAATGTTGGGGGAAAACCCCAAAAAAACCCAACAACTTCAACATACCATTAAATGACCCAAACATAACTTGGTGTAGGCAATTAGTTCCCTTGTGTTAAAGTAGTGCACATTACTATAAACATATTGAAACATTGATGTAATGGTCAGTTTAACATGGAACACAGTGACCTCTAGTGGCCGGTGATCTCTACAGCATGAGTAGAGGCTTAAATCCAGTTTGAGACGTGTTTAAACAACTGCAGCCGAGTTAATGTCCAAAGTGTTAATTTAGAAGTTTAGTCCGCGGAAGGAGATTATGGCCGTTTTGATGCACTTCTTACCTTTCCTTGTCCATCAACTCCAGACCATCGTTGAGTTTCTTAAACATTTCGTAACGCTCGCGACCACGAACCTGCAGGAGAGATTAGAGGGAAATCAAACCGTGAGAGTTGTTTTTTAAAGCCGTCCAGCTTAATAACAGTCAGTATCTATACTTACCTGCAGAGCATACACCTCCTTGTCCTCCTCCTCTGCACTGGAGGCTGACTTGGACTTCTTCACACTCGTGGTGTCAGGAGCCGGGGCGCTCTCTGGAAAACAAAAAATAAACGTGAGGCTTTCAAGTGAACAGCAAGCGGAGATGGAAACTGAAATCGAACGTAATGCAACTAAAACGCACTTCGTTTTTTTGTTTGTTTGGTGCCGTTCTGCGTCATGGTGCTGTTTCCCTCCTCGGTTTTGCGGTCTCTGCCCGGACACGCGCAGACACGCACCTCGAAGCACCTGCGGCCCAAAACAAGCCCCCTGGGAAGAAGACGCAAAAGTAGGAAGGGTCTCAATGCTGCACAATCAAATCAACATCCAACGCAGGTCATCCTGAGCAATAACACTAACTCGTACTTTAAGATGTCTTCCGTGTACCACTTCTCAATATCCAGAAGAACCAGCAACGCCCTCACCTCCACCCCTGAAATCTGTTATAAGAGAAGGAAGACTTACTCTGGAGTCTCCAGGGTCAGGATGGTGAGTATGGGTCTGCGGTTCATGCCCCCCATGCAGGAACTGTTGCACATGAAGCTCAGCAGGATGGTCGTCATCTCGGATCCAAGCTGAAACACAAAAAGTGGAACAACCGTTAGTCGCTGCTGGTCGAAGTTATACAATAAGGGGGGAAACATAGAGACTTAACAGAGAAACCGATAATCTCAATTGATGATTGAATTATGTTGGCAAATGTTTCCATGCAGAAAATGCACTTACGTTTGTTTTGTAATCACGGGAGCCACTTCAGTGAAATGTACCAATTAAAGCAATTGTGATCCGTGGCACGTTTACCACTAAAAATGTAGATTTCTTAACTCCTTATCAAATCTTCTGGGGGTTCAAAATGCCGCCAATTTTTTTTTTATAAATCAGAATACACGCTCTTGGATGGTTTAACAATTACGGTGCTTCGTGTACATCGAATTTTCAAGCTACAATATATCAACGTGACACACCATTGTTTGTTCATATACTCACATAGAAAATGATTGAAGGTCACACATTAGGATGTGTGAAGGGGTAAAAAAAATAACTGCTGTAGAAAGAGTAGACATGTTCCCCCTCAGACTGATCGAGTGGGGCGGTTGTACCTGTGGAGGCTCATAAGGGACAGTCACACTTTGCCTCTTTGTGTGCACATCTTCAAAATACTGCGCTCTCTGGCTTCCCTCCACTCTGATCAGATGGCTGCTGTGCTCCGCGGCTGAAATGACAACAGATCAGAAAAACTTGTCAGAAAGACCGACACTCTTCCGCCGTGCACACAAGGCAATTTCTCACTGAAACATTTTCCTTACAGTCCTCCTTCTGGTGATGGGGACATCTGCGGACCACGTCGGCCACGTGCTCCGTCTTCTTGTAAACCGCCGTGGCCCTGATGACGGCACCCAAGGGTGGCTCCTTGCCCATTAGCACCTCGATTGGGCTGGTCTTGGCCAGCTGGCAATACAGCTTGTTGAGAAGCTCTGAATACTGAGGGGAAAGCACATGGAGAAAAGCCGCGCACGTTATTATCTGTGCACTACACGAGGACTCGAATGCCAAGTGCTGGTCTGAGATCTGTCTCAGGGAAAAAAACAAAAACGAGTGTGATACTATAAAGACTAAAACACTACTCTTAAAGTTTCATAAAATGTTTTACTACTCTTTCTGCTCTAAAGGAATTTAAAAAAAGAAAGTACATGTTAAGTTAAATAAGTAAGATCGGAGTATTCAAAGGAAAAACAACCTTTACCTTGCAGTCGTCCATTTTAACCCTTTCTGTGCTGGAGGAAGACAGAGCAGGAACATGTCCCGTCATGTCAGAGCTGTGCTTCACAACCAGACTGCACCTCTTCCACAGAGCGGAGCCCAAGTCGCAGGGGGCGGGAGTTTCCACGCAGACCACCCTAACCTCAACTAAACCGGCCAACTGCAGCGCGCTGCTGGGCGGGTCACCGTGGGAACATTAACGCCATTGGCTCTTCAAACGGAGCGACTGACTCTAGACCTTAAAATTCAGCGAATTTTTCACAATGAATAAGATTCCACATGAATGCCACCGAGAAGCGAAATGAAAGAATGGGATTTTTTTAAAGTGCTGCCAAGGTAAGAAATTTTGACTATAGATAAAGCTTTCAATGTTTTACACACTAAACTATTTTGTGGGTGATAAAAGCGAAAAGCAGTGAGTGACTTTACTATAAACTATAGTACTACAAACCTTTCCATTTCCAAACCTCAAAAGCGGACATTTCTGTGCAGCTGAGGTGAATTCAGGGAATTCAAACAATACAGGAGCTGCGATTCTGCATTAAAAGTACACTGCGAGTGGAAGAAACTTGAATGGTGGATGTGTTGAAATCCCTTTTGTTCTCTGCTGAATGACTCAAATTTCTGCTCCTTGCCATGTTTGGTTGCAGGATAATCTGCTGCAAGTCCTATTGAACTTTAACATTGTGTGGAATTCTATTAAGATAATACACTTTGTGCATTAAGTACAGATTTCTGTTGCTGAGGTTGGTAGTAATTTGTCTCATACTGGAGATATAGCACAAGTCATTAGGTACATAAACCTTTAGAAATGATTTGACTAATTTGCCAGCAACTTCAAAAATACAAAAAACCAGCAGATAAGTACAGTTTTGAACATTTGAGAGCTCATGTCTGGGGTTACTTACAGTGGAGGTGACGGACTTGGCGGTGCCCGACTGCTGAAAGCGGAGCTGGAAGCCACACTCCCCCGGATAGTCGGATGTAACCGGGACGGTGGAGGACGGGGGAGTAACGCCATCTTTAGTGGACATCTCTGGGGCCAGCGTGAACAAATTATCATCAAACTCCACAGCCAGATCTTGAGCGTTCCAAACCTCAAAAGCGGGCTGTAAAATTAGAGAAATGAGAGTCAGCCTGCCTCCATAACTGAATAAGTTCAGATTGAAGTTATCACCGTATGAATATCAACAAGAATATCTCAGAACGCCTTCTTTTGCAGCAAATCCACTGAAGGTCTCTGAACAAAGGCAGGCGTGCGTACCAGCATATTCATCAATGATTCTTCAGGCGCATTACCCGTGAGAATGGTGGAGATGGTGGGAGTTGCTCTGCAAAAACAAACATACTTGTTTATCCTGGAGTAAACACACAAATTAAAAATGTGTTCTATCAAAGCATAACTTACACGTTTTCCCAAATCTCCTGAAAAGAGCCCTGGCTCAGCGGCAGACCATCAAAAACTTGCTCTTCCATCATTGACAGGGGCAATAACCACAAGCAGAAAATGAGGAAGAGCCGAGATGCAGCGTTCTGTGTGGATCAACAGGAAGTGGGAAGTTAAGGAGGTACGCAACAACTTAATCTCCATCAAACTATTAAAACTAGTTTACCAAGTTAATCGTCTAGTGTATGACTGACATTTAGGGAAACAATTACTAGATATTAGTATGTAGACATGTTTTTAAATTCGTCAATTAATTGTTTAATTAATCTTTACAATGACTTGTATTGATGAATTGTATTACTTTTTTTTAAAGTCAAGTTGTTTTGTCTGATTAACAGTCTAACATACAATATTACATTTACAAGTACGTAAAAACAGAAAAGCAGCACATCCCCATATTTGAGAAGCAAGAACCAGGTAATGTTTGATTTCTTTTTACCTTAATTAATCTATTATAAAAACGGCTCCCGAATAATACTCAGTCGGTCGACTTATTGCTTCTACACCCCATAACTTATAAACAGACAAACAGAAGGACGTAAGGGAGAACTTAAATGTGAAAAAGAACAACGGGGATAACTAAGTATTGCAAATTAATTAAAGATAAAATGATACACATTGGACGGCGCCACACGGGAAGTGCGAGTTCAAGCTGAAAATCAGTAGGCCTTCAGCTCTGCTGACTAACGTTAATATTAACTTGTGTAACCAACTTACTGCCCAATAAAACACGCATTCCTTTAAACAGACAATAGTTCACAGGTATAACATTTGAAATGAGCCCCAGTTAACTGACAACAGCCACCAAACAACCCCCCACCCCCCAAAAACATTCAACCTGCTAACGTTAGCTACCGTCCATTTTCTTTCTTTTCATTGAAGCTAGCTAGCTTCATGCATCTAGCTAGCTTCATTCAGGCACCGAGTGGGTACTTTTATAATAACTCGATATACAACTTTGCTATAATCCCAAATGTGCTCGGAAGATAATGACTGCGGACTGTATATCACGGTTGTTGCTCGCAATTAAAGCACGGAGCCCATTTTACTTTGGCTAGCTCAACAAGCTAATTACGTTAGCACTACGTTTTGGAATCCGAGCGACGAACTTTAGCTAAACTGCCATAAAACTTTCTTTATCGGACAAATAAGTGTCTCTCGGCTCTCTTGCTTTAACGAATGAAACGTGTGTGCCAACACAGCTACCTGTATGGCCCACTACTGCCGCTGTCCGAGAGAGTCAGGTGGGCCGAAGTGAAACAGCCAAGTAAAAACCAAAATATTTTTGCGGAAAAGATGAGCACGCTGTTGGAGTTTCCCACAGAAAAGCGGGGGAGGGGCAGCGTTTCAGTATTGGTCAGTGTCCAATCACAGAGCGTTGCGCTGTCCTGACGCAAATACACGCAACACAGCGAAATTATATTGCTGCCTTCATAACTATCGGAAATATGGCAACTAAACAAAAGCAAGGTGTAGTTGCATACATCATGGCTGTATGTTTGTACAAGTATTCCCTTCACACTCCGCGGGCTGTAAAGCTTGGATCTGGGTGTTGGGACTCTAACTCTATTTTTTTGGAGTGTGTTGACTTTTTTCATGCATATTTAGATTGTTTAGGTTTTGTTTATTGTTGGAGTTAATTGCACGTTTATTGTTTTGCTGTCAGGTAAACAAGGTTCTGGTGCTGATGTGGTCCAGGAAAGCCCACTACAATACTATATAAGATGACGGGTTGTGCAAAAAAGCTGACTTGACACCGTCATCTACAATAAAATATGATGAACTAGAGACAACTGAACTGGCTTCTGCTGAGCACCTGAAGGCAACATCATGACGAACTGCTGTCATAAGAGAGGGTGATTTCAACATAACCGGCCACATATTGTGTTTAATGACTGCTACAATAAAATGATACAAAAATAATTAGAAAATCCCTCCAAATTTTATAAAAACTATTATGTACCACAAAAAAATCAAAGCAAAAATGCCAAAAATACCAGAATCTCCAAGATAATAGAAACTGTGTTGATTCATGTGCACTCAGGAAAAGACTACAATTGTTTCTACAGGTAGATATATATATATATATATTAAACTAGGTCTGTACTTTGTAATGGTAAAAGTATCGTAGCCCCAGGCATGGTTCATACCTGGGTTCATACGTGGTTTGTACCTTGTACCTCTGAGGGAGCTATTACGTAACCCATCTGACAAACTTTGTGATGAAACAGTACTTTGATACTTTAAGCAGCTTAGAGTACGCTACGTAAAATCTACACTCGCAATCAAAACGTTCAAAAAGGTGTATAATTAGTTCCTTGAAAAAACTATATTCCAATTAAGAAGATGTATCTCCAATTTCAAGATGTTCGTAAGACATCTTCCAAAGTATTACAAAACTCCACAAGGCACAGGTAGTCTGTTGTAGCACTTTGCAGTTGTAGTTCCTGTAAAGCTGACAAAGGTTTCCACCTGAAAACAGTTGAAGCCACACTATGCCCCTGCTTCTTTCTCTCTGCAGGGAGGTCAGAGGTCAACGTTGACACAGCGTCCCTGGAGGAGGCAGGGGTCGCCATCTTACTCCAGGGCTGTCAGGGACGGTTTCCCCCCTGTGTGGTTTACAGGACAGCCCTACCTTTATGCTGTAGACTGCGTTTACGTTTAAATCTGTTAACACTCTAACACTCTAACACTGTTTCATGATTTCACAATCTGCTCTCACAGGCTGGATGACGTCGCCTCTCATCACCCTTCGAATGCCCCTTTGTTGAGTAGATAAACGGGTACACCGCCGGGGACCAGAGCTGCAGAGAAACTGACCCTTGCTCGGGCGGACTGCAGCGGCACCGGGCCCCTTGTGACACGCTGCTGGCGTCTTGTCCTGAACTGGCAGGAGTCACATCCCAAGAGTATATCGTCTATCTCTCTCTGTGCGTAGCGGGTTATTGGGACTGGATGGCTGTTTGACATTCGAGTGGGTGCGTCGATGGTGCCAGCGAGTCCACTATGAACTTGATCCAGTGGGCACTGCATATAGATGCAATAGTGAGGTCTAACAGAACAGTGCCAGTGACAATTTGCATGATTACTGTTGCAGCAGAAAATCTGATGTTATGTGTAATTTGATATTTTCTCGTAGCGTGAATGCGCACGTCATAAAGGCAGGACAAGAGGCTGCATGAGTGTGTGTGTTTTGAAGCCCATGGATACAGTGCAGAATGATTGAAGGCATGCAGCAGAGAGCTTCATCCATGTGTATGAAGGAACTTTTCACATTTATTTTGGTAGGAAGATCATTCTTAAAAGACCCTCCTTTGAGCCTGGCAACGTTTCTGCAAGCTTGATCAGTTTTGCTGTAAACCAGTGGTTGCAAAGTTTTGCTTAGCTTAGCATACAGACTGGGAACAAAGGGGAAAACTAGCCTACTTTGTCCAAAAAGTAACAAAATCCACCCACCAGTGGATTTTTATCTTTGGACAGAGAAGATAAAAGCTGTTTTCCCACATTTCCGAGCACATGCAGTTTGCCCTCAGTGGGATTCAGCATGGTACCTCCTCACAGTAAGTGCCTTTTCTTGGGTTAGATTTTGGATTTATTTTAAATGATGTCTTTTTAAATGGCCCATTGAAGAAAATAACTTATATAAATATTTTATGTAATAGAGACACTATTTTGGATTCATTGCTTCCGTCACATTTTATTGCTAATTATAATTTCTAGTCATTTTTGTACAGTTTATCCCACCTTTTCTTTACCGCATTGTGCCACATAATGTTACACGATTTGTTAAGACTTTTCCCCCACTACATTAAACACAGACCATCATATACTATATTCTATGGTATCTCTACGACAACCCTCATTGGTGATGTTTGTGTCTGAGGTTTTTGAGCAGATGGATTCGTCATTTTTCTCCCGGGAAATGACTTTGGTGGTTTGGTGTGAAGGCTGTTGCCGGCCACACGCTGACACTAGCCGTACAATGCAACACCTGCCATCCATCACACGACTCAGTTTGCTGTAACATGATTTTGAACCAGCTGACCCAACTGACCACACACACACACACACACACGCATGCAGACACATACGTCATGACAAGGAGGAACAGTATTTATAAGGGCTATTTGGTGGGCAGTCACATGGTGTGTGTGTGTGTGTGTGTGTGTGTGTGTGGGTGGGTGAGTGTGGGCGGTTTGAGGGCATCATAGGTGATATTTTGCACTGTGAAACAATGTTGAACAGCTGTTTTGGTTAAAAATATGGACTGCATGGAACAAGCTTGTGCATTTACGCTCTACTCTACTTGCAGATTTATCATTGTTCTTGGCTCTCTCTGTATGAATTCATGTGATACTTTCTGGAAATGTAAAACTATCTTTTCTACCTGCCTCTGGTTGCACACGTGAACCCTTAAACTATGTTGGTGGGGGGGCTCTGTGCCACTGTTCTGATGGTGTAAAGTTTCTCTACATTTAGTCAGAGTCACACACACACACACACATGACTGTGTTTGGGGCCCCTGGCTTTGGATGAGGGGTGTCAGGTTCTTCCTCTCTTTCTTCAATGTGCGTATGAGGACAGGAAAAGGAAAAGGCGGGCCAGCTCCGAGGAGAGAGTGGTGTGAGGTGGGGGTGTGTCTGCAAGGGGTGGGGAACGTTGAACCATTTGATTGAGAGACATGGAGCAGATATTTTTCCACTGAGCTCTTTGGCAGATCCGTACTTTTCCCGCCCCAATGCAACCCTCCCACAACACACCCCCTAATCTCCGCCTCGGACACACCGCCATCGCCAAACTCCCCCTGACCACACCTACACTGCCACCTTAGGTGGCGCACCCCATATTTAGGGTCCACCTGTTGCCTGCTGGAGGAGGATTAAGCTTTGTTGTGTGCAATGGTAGGGGGAGGGTTAGTGGAACAGAGTGATCTGTGGTGTGTGACCCCTTTGGCATGTGATCTGAAATAGAAAGGGATTTATGGCTGGTGGGAAGACAGACAATGACGAGCCCCTCTTTGCTGCCCATTAAAATGTTGAGTCATAGCCGGTGGCGTGCTGGACTGTGACTTGGGTTCATCTGGGGTCTAACACCTGTGCAACCGTGTAACCTCCATTACTTTACTTCCTATAGATGGTTCTCTGCAGATTTGTAGGTCGAAAAGTCTCATTTTTTAACATAATAAAATATTGCACCTCATGAGCAAAGAGTAAGTGGCACCACGTTCTTGTATGTGAGGTTCTCTTTTTTTTGCAGCTACACTAGAGAGTTTATAATTTAGTCAACATTATGTAACAAGACTCAGCAAACCTCCCATTAGTGAGCACCATAAAGATTGATACATTATTGTTGATTCAAACAGGAATCTCACAGCTCTCTGGCGTGGCTTCATCTCCTGCACACCATGATCAAAACCAGACCCCCTTGTCTGTAAGATCACCCCACTTTTCGGTTGCACGGCGCGGTTTCTCCCCCCTCTCGCCTTCAGCCAATAGCAGTTAAGGTCAAAGGAGCTTCCTGCTTGCGTCTCGACCTCTGCCGCAGGACCTCAAGATCAGCCCACTGGGTCTCTCTAGGCTGGAAGAGCCCCCCCCAACCCACCCTCTCGATACGGAGAGAGGCATGCACGTGGGTGTCACTCTATCCCAGCTGGAGGGACACAACACAAAGTTAAAAGAAGAGAGGACACCCCGCGGAACAGGACGCACCGGACCGGTCAATTTGGGTTTCTCTTTGGGATCTTACCTTTGGATCTTACTTGTTGTCGCTTTGGGGGAAGCTTCACGTGTTCACAATTTGGCACCAGACGCATCTGCCACCTACTGCTAGGCTACTGTGTGCCTCGAGCTGCCAAAGTCATGCCGGCAGGATTTCAGCAACTTGGAGGGGAGGTACCATTTTTTTTTCTTCACGAGAGCTTTTCACAATTTCCAAATGTCTCTGGGCTTGTTTTTTGACTTGCAAAAGACACGACGGTGAATTATGTGCTGCAGGAAAAGCCGTTGTTTTAGTTGTACTCTGTGCGCATTTCACTGTTCTGTGCGTATTTGTATTTGAAGAGATTTTACGCACGGGTTTGTCATCATGCCCCAGCTGTCATTACTATCCACGTAAACCAAATTTAATGTCCACCTGTCTTGCATAAAAAAACACAACCTCAAACCAGGTTTAAGTCTTGTAAAACTTCAAATTGAGTTGATTTGTTCTTTTCAAGAGCATACCCTCTATCATATCTTGCAGATATCGTACAGATTCATGCACAATAAGTAAAAAGTAAATGGATTACTGAGCATTTAATTGTGTAAGGCAATCAAACATTTAACAAGTGTACTAGAGCGTAACTGACTGCATTTCTGGTCACAAGCATACACACACACACACACACACACACACACACTTTTGTTTTGGTTCATGAATACTAAACAGCCCTTATCTGGAGACTCAACACAGCAAGGTCAAAACACAGTGTCACAAATGCATGCCAACTACACACAATACAAACTGCACACCCAGGGACCGCTCAATCCACAGATCCACTGACTACAATAGAACAGACTGCTTACAGATCGTCTTCCTTTCTTGAAGACCACATTAAAAACCTTATTCTGTTCAAACTGAGCGTGAAACTTCCTTTTGTAAACGTATTGTTTAAAGTGTTGTTGTCAGGTGGCCCACGTCACCGAAATGTCAACTTCTCAGGTGGTCTTGCTGTACGTCTTTAGCACTGAGCTGGGAAGCTGCCAGTTACAATAGGAAATGTCTCTTGAGAGGTAAACACACTTTGTTGGAAGGGAAGACCTCATCTCTCCAAGGTCGTCTCGTCTGTCAACGTGGAGGCAGGTGGGGGGAGAGGGGGTGGTTGGGCAGTTAAAGTTCAGGCGTCAACAGTAAAGCAGTCTGTGAAGTCATGGACGGCGCTGGAGAGATTGTCTCTCATCATGAGTTATCACAGTTATATATATAGCTGATGTTGTGGAGTGGAGTAATGCTAATACCAATCCCAGTGTCCGCTTAAGCTATGTCTTTACAATAAAGCTTCCCAGCACTGTTGGTTGTTTACCTCCCTGTGTGTGTGTGTGTGTGTGTTTCTGCTCCAGACAGTGACTGGAACCTTTGCTCTCTCAGTCTTCACTGCTGTCCTGGGATCTCTGGAGTTTGGATACAACATCGGAGTCATCAATGCACCTCAGAAGGTAAAAAACAAGGATGGTGTTCAAATCTAGCCAATAAAAACCCATGAACGTGCCAAAATGGTGCCAATCTGCACTGAAGAATGGAAGTGTGTTACAGAAGTGCTGGTGTAAATCACGTTTCCTGATTTTTACAAGTGTGGTGTGTTCGACGCCACAGCATGCCAACGTGCTGCATCAAGCGGTTCCAATGGTGTTAAACAAATGCAAAGGATTTTTCCATCAGTTTATTGGGGGAGGAGGTTATACGATTAGTCTTGTCTCACATTCAGAAGTAACATGGTGCTGCACGCACTTGTGGAGCCTTCAAATACAAACACAGTATGTATAGTTAAAGCCATATCTGGTGTTCCAGCATAAAGGCACACTGCATGTGAGAAATGAACAGTATATAGTATTTATGTAGTTTCTCAGAAGCCAGACTTAAGAGGCAATCACATAGCAGGATTAAAAGAACCAATCAAAAACCAGGATTAAAAGAGTAAACCAGAAGCTAGAATTAAAAGAGCCAGTCACTTAGCAGGAAGAAAAGAGCCAATCAGAAGCACGATTAAAGGAGACAATCACATTGCAAGTGTTTTACATTCTTGTACTGTATCCTTGTCCTTGTCTATTTAGGCTGATAAATTCCAGTTATTTGTGTCACAAGCAGTGTGTGCTGTCCTAGTGATTCAAAATATCTGAACATGTTACCCGAACCATGACAAATGCAAACGTAACCCCTAAACGCAAGTATTTTTATGTACACTTCCACGATGCTTACCTTGACTCACGCTGTCTCCTCTGTGCCCTGTGCAGATGATTGAGGAGGACTATAACGCGACATGGGTGCACCGGTATGGAGAGCCCATCCCCACAGGGACCCTCACATCCCTGTGGTCCCTGTCCGTGGCCATCTTCTCCATCGGCGGCATGCTTACCTCCTCCTGTGTGGGCTTCTTCTCCGAGTGGCTGGGCAGGTAGGGAAACGCTCGCATCTGTTTGAGGTATTTCTACTAGAATTGGGAGTTCATATTTTGCCTGTGTCCTGTTGCATGAACCCAAACATATTGAAACCTTTGAAAACATTTTATATGCTCAAGACTGCAACTGATACATTTTTTTATTTACTACATAAAATTAAAGGTTCAGGTGCCTATTTCCAGCTATTTCAGTGGTTACACACTTTACTACGTTACAACAAATGCTACTTTTCCACCAAACAACTGGACAGTTTAGCAGCTTTTCACACCAAAATATTTCAGTATAATATATATATATATATATACAAATTCTGTATATTAATCAGCATTCTTTTTGTATAGCTTTCACCAAACCACAAAATTCCATGATATCTTAGGCTTGGACAATCAAATAAACTGTAAAATATTTCAGTGGCCAACTCTATGAATCAAAATGGATCCAAAATGGATCCCAGCGTCCAGTCTCAACTTATTTAGGGGGGAAACTCTGCGTGGGATGTTCCTCGACGACCCAGTTTATCTCCGTAACCTGAGCTGGGATGCAAACAGGTCAATAGATGTTTATTGTTTAGCGTTTCAGTATAGGTAGCCGCTAGTTTGAATCAAATGCCTCTGTTACCAATGATCCGGTCATTTTGCTGCACAGCACTGGAAGATATAGGGGAATCATAACCTCTTGTCATGACTTGGCATAAAAAAAAACTTTATATAAAATGGATTAACGACAAACTGCATGGGTGAGGCTAGTAAATGAGTCGTATTTACTCTTTTTAAAGGTTATTTAAGAATAATTACAAATTTAAGTCAAAGATTAATAAACTATTCTAAAGCCTTCAATTGTTTTGTGTGAGACTGCCCTCCGGAGGCTAAAATATAATTGTGCACAAAACTGTTTCACTAATATGTGAAATCTGTGACGTGAAATGTAATTTTATTTTTTATTATAAGAATGTTATTTTTCCAAACAGCATCTTGGCAAAAAAATGTATAAATTGTCAAATACTCAAACAAGTTAATTTACTGTTAATACTGTCTGAGTTCACGCTAATCTTCTGGATGATTCTTCTTATTTTGGACTGTTTGGAGGGATTAAAAGTGAGAATTGGTAACATTTAAGAACTGAATTACTACAATGTCATGCTTGTCTGTGTTTTCCTTTATCCAGGAGAAAAGCCATGCTCATAAACAACCTGTTTGCCTTCATGGGTGGAAGTATGATGGGGTTGTCCAAGCTCTGCCGCTCCTACGAAATGATGATCCTCGGGCGCTTTATAATTGGTGCCTACTGCGGTGAGCGGTCCGCTGTTCTATTTTAAAATCACAAAAAACATCACATTCATCTCTTTCAACCCCCCCCCTAGAAAGTTTCTGTCTCTCATCCAACGTGTCCTCTGTGCAGGGTTGGCATCAGGCCTGACACCGATGTATGTAGGTGAGATAGCTCCTACAAGTCTGCGAGGGGCACTGGGCACGCTGCACCAACTGGCTATAGTCACCGGTATTCTCATAGCACAGGTATGACAGCACGCTGTGATACGGATGTCACGGAGATTATAAAAATCTTTCGGCATGAACAAAGATTTAAAGTTAAAATGTGAAAATCATCCCTAACCCTAACCCTTCAAACATGCAGCTCACTTGAGAAAACGTCTTAAAGTGATCAGAACTTTATTCATGTTTCCTGAGTTTAACTTTTTGTATTACTTTCTTGTAATAGCCTGGTTTTTATGTCGTCCTTTTAAACCTTATGCCCTTGTGTCTGACCTCTCTCCCTGTGCAGATCCTGGGTCTGGAGGTGTTACTGGGCAGTGAGGACTTGTGGCCAGTTCTTATGGGTTTAACTGTTGTGCCGACCGTACTTCAGATGGCACTTCTGCCTTTCTGCCCCGAGAGCCCCCGCTTCCTCTACATCATCCGCTGCCAGGAGCACCAGGCCAAGAGAGGTGAGTGCATAACCTGTGCAAAAAGATTGTCAGGTTTACTACACTGTCTAATCTCTTACTGTACAGTACCTTTCTATTTGTGCTTAAGTACTCTTTGGTCACCTTATGCAACATTTATGGGGCTGAATGTACTAGAACAAGTGTCTACGTAGATCTATATGATCTTAAGTTGGCCCCATAGACCTTCTGTCTCTTCATGCATTTGTCTATAAAGACATAGTGTCCGAAGCTCGAATATAACATGCTCACTTCTCACTCCTTACACGCCTCCTTTGTGCAGGCCTGAGGAGGTTGACGGGCAGGCAGGAGGTGGGCGACATGCTGGCCGAGATGAAGGAGGAGAAGAGGAGGATGGACATGGAGAGGAAGGTGTCCATCCTGGAGCTCTTTCGCTCTCCGCTCTACCGCCAGCCCATCATCATTTCCATCCTGCTGCAGCTCTCGCAGCAGCTGTCCGGGATCAATGCAGTGAGTCGGGGGGAGTCATTACACCTTGTATAAAGTCCCAGAAAAGATGGTAATCTTAATCTGTTTACCCCTCTGGACAGATTTTCTACTACTCCACTAGTATCTTCATGAAGGCCGGAGTCCAGAGTCCAGTCTATGCCACCATAGGAGCTGGCGTGGTAAACTGTGCCTTCACTGTGGTCTCGGTCAGTAACCAAACGGACATGTCTTCTTCTTGTCTTTTTTTATGTGCTCCTCCTTCCTCATAAAAGAATTTAACTCTCAATGTTTAATCTCTTTTTAAATTTAGTATGATAAGGATTAATGTGCTGCTACGTAGTAAAGTGTGTCTCTATTACTGTTTAACATTGTTATCAAAGAGCAAATAAGATAACACGGCAGGTTGGTTGTCCTTATTATTGTGCCCGCCTCTCAAACCTTCCTGCATCCAAAAAGGCAAAGTTTGGTTTGGCAGGTCAAGATGTTCTTGTACAGACATTCATCTTCCCCAGAGGACGAATCCTACCAACTCTGGCAATCCCAACCTTTCCCGTTGTGCCACCTCACGAAATTTGTAGTTTTAAGTGAAATGCTTCATCAACTGTTGGATGGATTGCCATGAAATTTGGTACAAAGATCAGTTTCCTTCTCAAGATGAACTGTAATACCTTTGTTGATCCCTGGACGTTTCATCTAGTGCCATCATCAGGTCAAAGTTTGAATTACCAGATGGCTGTGAAACTGTTCTCAGCTGTAGTTTGGTGCTAATTAGCAAGTGTTAGCATGCTAACACGCTCAACTAAGTGAATATGGTAAACATACCTGCTATGAACATCTGCATGTTGGCATTGTCACTGTTAGCATACTGATATTAGCATTTGGCTCAAAGCACCGCTGTCTAATTTAACCTCACAGAGCTGCTAGCATGGCTGTAGACGCTTAGTCGTTTCTTGACAATGAATCATATTTTTCTGCCACAGAATCATGTTTCAGTACAGACTGGGTGAATAGCTAAATTTCACTCAAGTATAATATGTAAGTTTTAGCTCCAGTTGCCTACCGAGGATAACAATCTCAGTTTCCCCCATTTTCTTCTTCTTAACAGCTCTTCCTGATAGAGCGGATGGGTCGACGGACCCTCCACATGCTAGGACTTGGTGGGATGTGCATCTGTGCAGTCATCATGACCATGGCTCTTGCTTTACTGGTCAGTCTCTCCAAAGATGCAAGCGTCTACTGCTGCTACTCTCCTCCGTTCTCTACAAAACCCTGAACCTCTTTTTTCTCCCACCTCACAGGACAGTGTTCCTTGGATGAGCTACGTCAGCATGCTGTCCATCTTTGGCTTCGTGGCCTTCTTTGAAGTCGGTCCGGGTCCCATCCCCTGGTTCTTTGTCGCTGAGCTGTTCTCTCAAGGTCCGAGACCAGCTGCCATGGCTGTAGCTGGCTTTTCCAACTGGACTGCCAACTTCATCATCGGCATGGGCTTCCAATATGTTGCTGTGAGCATTTTCGAACTTCAGTAGATGCAGCAACAATGAGTAGTCCACTCGACTTTCTCACTGTAGAATCTTCTGCAAATGTCTGAGGTCTCCTCCGTCTCATGTGGTTTAATCTGATCCCGTCCTTCCCTAGGACCTTTGTGGGCCATACGTCTTCCTGATCTTCGCAGCACTCCTCCTCTTCTTCCTCATTTTCACATTCTTCCGGGTGCCAGAGACAAGGGGCAAGACCTTCGACCAGATCGCAGGAAACTTCCACCAGCACTCGGCGGGAGGAATGATGGACATGGACCTGGACAAGCCCAGCACCGAGCTGGACTACTTGGGGGAGGAAAGCATCAACTGAAGAGTCCCTTCCTGAAGAGGGATGAACTGTGTATGGGGGGGGGGGGGCCTGACTCCAAACTTTTATTTTTTGACATGTATATTGAGGTAAATTGTTGTATTCATGTAGATTGTGATGCCAACGCAGTGTTAAAAGGTGTGTTTTGGACTTGTCCTTTGCTGGTACCACTGCAATATGAGGTTAACGGGTACGATCTAAACCTTGACAAAAAGGATGGAAATCTATGGATTAAAAGCTGACTACTGCAGTTTGAAGGAATAAGAAGCACATAAGTGTGTGGACTGTTGAGGCACTGACTGCCAGCGTGGTAGGATTTTATTCCATGGTGATGCACTCGGTTGCAACAGAAATGCTACTTTTAAAAAGAAACTATTTTAGTACTTCATGTGTACATAAAGTGTGGTTTTTTGGGTTGTGATATTAAGAGTATGAGTAAGATTTAATTCTTTATGCACTCCAGTAGATTTGGTTTTGTAAACAGACGCCTGATACACTAGTCTAGAGCAAGATGTGCAATCAAACAGGTAGCCTGGGAAGAGTAAAGAGTAGTTTGTGTAGTTGATTTAAAAAAATAAAATAAAATCATGTTTGTATGTTACATGGCAACTGTCATGTGTGCCGTTTGCCGTCTACTCTTTAAAAATGGCATGTTTCACTACCTTCGAGATTTGTATTGAGGTTGTTCAGAGGACCTGTAATTTGTAGTTTGATTAATTGATGCCGTGGTCATGTTGTGACTAAAGGCTATGAGTACTGTAAATAATGTTACTGAAAACACTGAAACGGCCTCCTGTGTTGTATAATATCAAGTAATCAATTAAAAAAAAAAAAAAAAATCTAATCTGGACCCAGTCATCCGGCATGAAGAAACAAGGACCGAATCCTGAGATTTGCAAATACGATTTATTAATTACCATTTTTAAGTATGGACATTGCACATAATCCCCTCCAAAGAAAAGCACACACAAATAAGTAAAAACAAAAAAGTTTCTTTTCAATCCATCCTCAACTGAGACGAAGGGAGTAGTACGTTGAGGTGGTAACAGAACTAAACTGACTCCCATAATGCACCACCAACCTCACACCTGCTTGGTTTTCCCCTCTTCAACCAAATTAAAAAAATAAAAGTTAAATAAAAAAAAAAATCAAGGCTGGTTCCTCTACAAACTACTTGATGTGCCCCATCTAAGCAATTAAAGAAAATTGTTTTTAATAGAGGGGTTGGAATAACTGGGCTAGCAAGCAGGTCGTCCATTCTTTTCCCATTTTTCTTTTAAAGATGTATTTTCAATTTCTAAATATTCACCCACCACCCACCTGTATCCCTTTCTTCCCTACATCATCCCTCTCCAAACTGCCGTGTTTAGACAGGACAACACGAGGCGAGGCGAGAGGGGAGGGGGGGGGCATGAGGGATGACACCGAGACGGGGTGGGTCGGAGGATGGGGGAGTGCAGGGAGGGGAGGAGCAGTGCATGTGTTCTGAAATAGGTCCAGTCCTCCAACCCTAGGACCTACAAAAACAGACAAAAATAAATAATTGAACAGAGACACAGGGATTGAGAGAGTAAAGAAACAAAGACAAATGTAACGCTCAAAAAGATAAAAAAAACAAACAAGACTGCATAAAAATCTTATAATTCCACCTTAAGTCCATTTACAGGAAAACCTCATTTAAAAAAAAAAAACAAACAAAAAGAAACTGCCCGTTAAGGTCCGTCACGTTGCCCGGGGCGACATCTGTCGCACAAGACGCACAAACCCTCCACCCTCTCGTCTCCCCACCCCGCCCGACCACTTCAGTGTGGTGCCCCACCTCTTGCCAAGGGTCACGTGACTGTCCTCTCACTGGGGTCACTCGGTCGGTGCTGGGACTGTTGTGGCAGCTGCCTGCTGTGGGGAGGAGGAGGCAGTGTTTCAAAACAAAGACAAACATTTTTAAAACTTTAAATAAAAATCTGGAAACGGCAGGTTGAGCATCTTACCTCAGGTGATTTGGGAATTTTCGGGGAAGTTTTGGGGGAGCCCTTTGGCGATTTCGATGTGGATTTAAGATCAGCTGGTTTTGAGGTTTGAGGGGGGGTGCCAGGCTCTGATGCAGACCTCTCTGTATCGTTCTGCGATTTGTGCAAATGAAAAACAGTGCGTTAAGCACGCAGTAGTAATCCATGACAGTAAGCACAGCTGACAGGAATAAGTCACAGCACTTCTAGCATCTCAAATAAACAAAAACCCCGTTGCAACTTTGTTGCACAGAGCTTTTTATGTACTTTAAATAGAGACCACAAGAAGGCTGAAAGTCAAATTGTTCTGCACTTTGAGCACTTGATGCAGTCGACAAATCGCACTCACTTTTGAGGTAGAGGACTCCGAGTTCCTTTGCCTGCGGCGTCTAGACTGCCGGCGTTGCTTCTGGCCCTCAGCCGCTTCTCCGTTGGTGTGGGGCCCCTCGGAGGCCTCCGTCTGCGTCACCTCACCTTCCTCCTTGCCGTCTTCTGGAGGGGCCTGCTGGTCGTCTCCAGCCTGATCAGGAGGCGGGCGAGGGCGGAACGGTCTGCGAGTCCCGAGGACAGAGGAAACATAAAAAAAAAAAAAAAATCAGCTTTTTATCTGTAGATGATGTAAATGTCTAAATGTAGGGAGGCGTGGTCACGTCACCGGCGGTATGGGCGCCAGAACCTGCGCTGTTGCGGCCGCTGCGTTTGGGCACCCTCTGCCTCGCCGTTCTTCTGCTCTCCACCCTCAACCTGGCGGGTCAAGCAGACAGAACCTCACGCTAGTTTGCCACAAAACATCCCATTACTTTCAAGAGCTTCCTGCAATATTTAAAACTTCAGAACACCCCCCCCCCCCCATCTCCCAAATTGCTATTGCTTTTCCCAGGATTTGTTCTCAAGTGTTCTGCTGCAACTTTACTTTCTTGAATAAACCCCCCTCTCCTCCAACTTCGCTCGCTCCATCTCAGGTAGGTAGAGGTTGAAAGAATTCAAACATTAGTAGTGACTGCTCTAACCCTGTTTCCCCGTTTCTTGTGGAGCTCTAAGGGTCGTTTCCTTGGTACCGACCACTTCGCTTCAGCTTACATCTTGTGCCTCGGGCCGGGGTCTGCGGGGGCGACGGCGGCGCTGCTGCTGCTGAGGTCTCGTTCCACCGTTCTCTCCCTCGCCCTCAGCCGCGGGGGCCTCGCCATCAGCTGGTTTGCCCTCGTCACCGGGCCGAGGGCTGCGGGGGAAGAACCGTCGACGGAAGCGGCGTTTGTTGGGCGCGTAGCGGCTGCCTTTGACTGGAACGCCGCCTGGACCGGTCACGTTGGCCGCTTCTGAGCCCTGTTGGACACCCAAAAAGGAAAATGTAAAAATAAAAAAAAACCTTTAAAAAATCTGCAGACCATGAACTGTTGTGGATTCCCAGAACATTTACCTTTGTTGCTTCAATCACGTCAAACTCCACGACCTCCCCGTCTCCCACACTGCGGAGGAACTTCCTAGGATTGTTCTTCTTGATAGCGGTCTGTGGAGACGGATTCAACGTCAAAGAGCGGCCCTCCGTCAACCCACACACCAAGAATTCAAGAAGACACATCTTTGCCCTACCTGATGAACAAACACGTCTTCTTTTGTGTCGTTCCTGTGAGAAACAAAACACAGGTTAGCAAACGTGGCTCGTGGGGCTGTGAGTTTGATTTAATTTGACTGAAAAAAAATTAATATATATATATATATTGCAGGAAAGCAGTACCTGTTTATGAAGCCATATCCATTCCGCACATTGAACCACTTCACTGTGCCTTGGACCAAGGTGGCTACAATTACAGGCAGCGCATGAGTAAACGTAGTATTCACAGAATGTGTGACAACATAATGTAACGCTATATTGTTTGTATCAATGGCCGCCTTGCTAACAATAAGAAAACGGGAGCTCTGGGTGTCAATCATTAACAGTAAGACTTTGAAACCAGGTCAGGAGGGCGGGCTGCTAAACGACAACGCTGCGTGTTTCTCATCTGAGGAAAGTAAAGATTTTTTTTTCTCTGCCTCGTGAAACAAAGCGGGTTCCTGCAAAAAAAAAAAAAAGGTGGGGGGGAAGCTCACTAAACGCATTTTAATTGGCACGTTCGCTTCTCAGTAAAATGATTTGCACCTGTGAGGCCGCGCGCGCGCGCACGTCCGTCCAGGTTGGCGCGCGCGACAGCTGATAAAAAGAGGGAATTAAGGTCATGTGCTCACACTGTCAACAGACACTTAAAAACACAAATAATATGGCTTTTCCTTCTTTCTACAGACGAAACAAATAAAGAGTTACATGTGCGGAAATGTTGGGAGAACCGGTCATTTTCTACCGACCCGTTTCTGTAGTTTAATTATAAAGTTAAACAGCTTCATTTTTCTGCCATTAAAAAGCTCTCAAGCTGATATTTGGTTTCATAGTAGGTTTGACTTCATTTGTTTAAAGTCAATATTTGCTTTCCACAAAACCCACGTGGGGAAAATAAAAAAAAAAAAAAATAAAAAAAAAAAAGAGGATAATGACACGTGTTCTCCCCCAAAAAAACGAAACACACCTTGGTGGTCAAACACCGTTATTTGCTGATTTGGCTTAAGTGGTACTTTGCTGTAGCTGACACAACAGATAAAAATATAAAATAAAATCAAGTTTCACACATGAAAAAGTTTAATTTTACATTAATGTGACGATGCAAAAAAAAAAAAGTTATGTGGCAACAGCACAAATCTGTTTTATTCCACTCGCGTCCGTGAGACGCACGCGAATTCAAACTGCAGTGGACGACTCCTGGAAGAACTAAACGCGCGCACGTTGTCACCACAATCACTTTCTTACTTTCTTTCTTTCTTTCTTTCTTTCTTTCTTCCACCCACCTATGACTTTCCTCTCCTGCTGTGGCTGCTCTTCCACGGGTGGCGATGGCGGAGCGCTCTGCGCCTCGGCGTCGGTCATGCTCGCTGCTGTGGGATCACTACACTTCCACTCCGGAGTCCCCTCCCTCTCGCGCTTCCTGAAACTTTTCTCCTGCTTCTTCTTCTTCTTCTTTGACTTTGGACGCCGGTTGGCATCCTTCGAATCGCATTACCGCCTCCTCCTGGATGTAGACCGGTCTTCCTCGATGCCATTTCTTTTATTGGCTTTGAACCGGGACCCGAGCACCTAATTCCGTGCACACTCATGTGAAAGTGAGATTGGTATGACAATAAATATTCTTGAAACCTTGAATATTCATATAAGCCATAATGTAAAAATTCATTACTTGCATATATATTTACTTTTTATTTTCTATTGTTTTGCAAGCCAAATGTTAGATCTATTACTGTTTTGCACTGCAGTTTCCCCATTGAGGGACTAATACAGGTTAATCTTATCTTCTTCTCTATTATAATTTTAGCATAAACCTCCTTAAAATCTAAACAATGATATCAGATTATATTTCTGCAAACGTAGACTAGGCCTATTTTGCGCATTACTGCAATAGCCTCCTTTAGCTCTGCCATAACAGCATTATATTTCTCTGATCCATATTGAATAATTGAACTCATGATAATGGAAGAGAAAACAAATTCCTTATTAAATGAAACATAGAGAAAAAGAATGTTTAAACAACGAAGGACATTTAATCTGCTGGTAAGGTGATAAGGTATAAATAATGTTTTGTTATATAATTGTATTCTATAACTTGATGTGACATTAAAAGGATCTATACATTGTGGTACTTTACTGCGCAAAGGCAAGTATTTTGGTTTGAGTCAGACTGTTAAAATATAGCTTTTTTTACGAAAAAACAACATTTAAACCATGAACCATCAATTTCACCTTAACCTGTTGAATGAGTTCACCACCCAAGTGCTGCTTTTGGCCAGTAGGGGGAAAGAAAGACTGACTTGTTGGACTTGATCCTACATGATACATTTAATGATGATGATGATGATGAGTCCAGCTTTGGTTTTCTGCTACTCTGCTCTGCACTGAAGAAATACATCATCCTGAAATGAATCTTCCATATTGGATTTGAAAGGACTGACGGGCATTTTATGACTATTTTGACCTGTAAATAAAGGTTATTATGCTCTGAGGGCAGGCTGTGGGTTTGGGTGGCGCCAAATATGAGCTTCAGAGAAGTTTAATTTGACACAGGATTGAGAAAGCAAAAACTGAATGTTCCTTTTGGGGTGATGGTAACTATGCCTTTAACAACAGCACTCAGCACATAGGTCACTGGACTCCAGTTTCAAAGGACTAAATTTAACCCAGCAGCTCCAAGAACTGCCAAGTTCAATGAAACGGTTCACTGTGCCCGGGATCCATGGGTCTCTGCACAGAAAAAAGGGCTCTAATTAGAAGTGTAATTATTAGCAGCAGAGGGAATTACAGCCAGCGGAGGAGCACGCTGACAGGATGGCAGCACTGATACTGTGGATCAAGAACGTTTTCATAGATGCAGGGTAAATTATAAGAACAGACACTTTGTTCAATCAAACACAAGTTTATTAAATGTGTGTTTAGTGAATGGAAAGTCCTGTACACAAGTGTTTAACAATTTGAAAAAGGGGTTTTATTTTTAATTTCAATAGTGGTCATGGCTCATGATGATGGCAGTGTGTAATATAAATATTTGTAGCCAATTAATTAAACTATTATATATTTTTATTATAGGAGCCAGTAAAAAAAGATATCTGTAAAATACATTGGTAGATCAAGTATTTGTCGTGGCGTTTATGTACAGTAAGAGCTCCATGGGAAGGAGCTGAGTGGTCCATGCTGCACTAGAATGAAAAGCTACGCATGCGCAGAATATGTTAAATCGCCGAGGTTTGTTACATGGGCATTTGGATGAAAGCAGATCAAGGCACTTGAAGTTAGCCAAGAGAAGACCGGAAAAGGTGCAACTTTACTTTCAATGTAAAAGTACGGGATTTTGACAAGTTTTGAACACAAATTCCTGAAAGAGTATTCCAAAATGAAATGACTATAATGCATAAATAGCATGCACATGCACTTCACAGTTACATCATAAACGAAATAAAGTATAAACATGTCAAAATGTAGAATGTAGAAGTAGTGCATAATGATAAGAAGCTTCCTGACAATATAACGCGAATTCAATGTGCGCTGTGGAGCTCTCAGTCATCCTCTTTATACCTCTTTCTACATTATATTGTGTCACACCATAATCTGCATTAGAGCATGATTTATTTATTATTATGAGGAAATATTTGCTGATTACAGTTCTATTGCAGTCTATGTCAGCCACAGATGTGTAAAGAAGTGTCCCCATTACATCATTTGTCCACAAGAGAGCCCTGACAAGTGAGTTTTGCTTATGTTATGTGCTTGTGTTAAAAAAGATATATCTGCAAATAATCATTCAACTTAAAAAAACAACTCTAATGTATCGGCCTCAAGCATTAAGGATCGGTCGGGCTCTATTCTACATTCTAGGATACATTATAAACATTGTATTGCAGTTACATTTGATTACATTCTGAAATACAGTGTAACTTTTACAATCCAGAATAAACTGCAACAAGCCACTGGCTTTGCTAGTTTACATCGGATGATGGCAACTGCTATCTCCATGACAACTGTGCCAACTCCAGCGCACGAGATGCAGTTGAAAGCTCTAGTAAAAGCTAGTAAGTGGTAAGTTTAGTCAAAGTATAGTTTATAATTAAGTGGGGGAGGCTGTCATGACTTTAGAATAACACTTATGACGTGTTTATTTTAAGAGGGGGTTTTATTCTGACAGCTCTGAAGGGAAATGTGTGTTTAGATGTGTGTTTTGAGGAGCTGGATGAGGGAGAGGCAGCGAAGGTGGCGTGTGGGCTACAGACGGCGCAGACATCGCGGGGTGCGGGGCTCTGATTCTGCTCGGCCCGGCGGCTTGTGTACCTCCGCACAGACACGGACCGCAACCTGGATTACAGACCAGCGGGGCGAGGGAGGCGAGCGGAAACGACGGGAATGAAAGAGGAATAACAGAAGAGGTAGCTGACGGCTAAAGAAAAACGGAGCGACGTTGCATACGAGCACCAGCCGAGGAGGAGACTGACCCCGGACACACGGAGGCGAAGAGGAGGAGGAATTCACGGGAGAAAGGCTGATAAATAGCACAAGAGAGGACAGCCATTATCAAAAGGGGTAAGTTCCTTATGAAAACATCCCGTGGACGGGGCGTGTTTGCGCCTGAGCAGATGAGTTATCCTATGCACATGTCTGCCTGGAGCTGTATTATGATATATTCCCGTTAAACGCCCCCACGAAGTAACAGCAGCGGTCTGTTTTCACCGGCAGGTCTAGTTAACTTATCACGTCCTAACCGGAGCTTCTTTCCGACTCGTTAGCTAAAATGGAAGAAAACAAAAACACCCGTCGACTCGTTCGCCCTTTTCGTTGTTTTTAAGTTTTGCAAATCCCCGCTCGACTTGACTCAATTAGACACCGGTAAGTTCCCACACCTGCCCCGGACTCTAACGCAACACACAGCGTGATTAAAGTACCCGGTGCAGCCGCCTCAGGGTGCTGGGGCTCGCCGTAGCCCCCCCCCCGTGAGTATTAGCTTAGTCATTACTGAACACAAGCGGGACAAAATTCAATAAATATCCGTGTATGTGTGCGTGTTCACGGCCAGCGCAAGATTAAAGAAACACGGGCCGTTTATAGGAACGTCTACATTAATGTCTCTGCTGGTTTAAGTGCCGTAAATGCGCCCTTGTCGCCTTGTGAACTTGAACGTCTCTATAAGAAGGGCCTCGGCCTGAGTGCGGTCGGTGCGCGCGGATGCTGGGGGGCACGGAGCGTGTCAGTCACCGGCGGCGGGCCGCGGTAGGCTGCGCGGCTGTAACGTTAGGCCGCAGTCTGCCTCTCCTCTTCAACATTGCGGACAATACTGCGCGACACGCCGCACCCGCACTTACCGCCATGTTTTCACGCTTTATGTTCAACTTTACGTCGCGAGGTAGTTCAATAAATCGCACCTGCTTGACATTTGACGTGCGGGTCAGCGGCCTTGGGTTCAACCCGGTGACCCAGCCACGCCAATTCATCAAAAAGTCCCATAACCCGTGTCTTTCAGTTGTTTTTCTCACTTATATTTTTTAGGAATATGTTTTTGTTTTATTTTATTTGTTTAAATCTTTGAATATTGTGAGCAAGTAGTTCAGTTGACTGACAGTTAAAAGTAGCCTCCCCGTGACACCGCTTTGGACGTCACGGCTAGTCTACTTTAAAAAGTTAGTTAGCAAACGATGCCACGAAACATTAATTGCAGTTGAATATTAAACTCAAGTCGTAGCGTTTAAAATGTGATAACTGCGTGGCGTACAGTTGGATTGGGCTTGTTTTGGCTAACAGGTGCCGTGTTTCTGTCGCTTTATTTAGCCCCGTCTGACCTGCTCGCTAGCACTGGATGGAAGTGTCGTTTCCTCCACACACACACACACACACACACACACACACACAACTTCATAACATACAGAAATAATTATTACTGTATGACCTGTCAATTACTGAGAGTTGGTATTGAACACCTGGTCACATTTGTAGTCTTTTAATCAGATATTAACTGTTTTAAATCAGTTTTGCCAGATTTGTATTTACTGTAATGTATGTATGGTTGTGTTTAGAAAGTATTTAAGAACTTTCTTTTGTTTGATGAAAAAGTGATTTTGTACATAAACCTGTTCATATTTCTCAAAATAAAGTATGGAAAATGTATTGTTTCGGTGTCATACCAAAATTAAGGTATCATAGTTACACACTAGTTTAAACACTTATATTATAAAAAGTATTTTATTTCAATCAGAACAATCTAAACAGTTTGGAAACGGCATCTGTCTTATATCACTATATCTATACTATAATATCACAATATCACTATTAAATCAACACGCCTCCCGGCTGTGCTTGCGATGGTTCTCCTGAATCATTTCTGAACTTCTGCTCTTCTGTGTGTGTTGGCCTCCTCAGCAGACATGGCAGACGCAGAGCTGGACTTCCAGACGGGTGATGCCGGGGCCTCCGCCACCTACCCCATGCAGTGCTCGGCCCTGCGCAAAAATGGCTTCGTGGTGCTGAAAGGCCGACCCTGCAAGATCGTCGAGATGTCCACCTCCAAGACCGGCAAGCACGGCCACGCCAAGGTCAGTAAACAAGTGTCCAAACTTGAAGTGACAATGTCTCCAAACTTACGAAGCTAAAGGGGATTTTGTTTTGTCAAGGACAAGTGTTTTCGTTTTAGTGTGGTCGCCCTTGACCCGTGAGGGAGAACACAGACAGAGTGAATTTTCACTCTAGTATCCATCCAAGGTCACGGCCATTAACATTAATGCACATTAATGGACGCGTTGAGTCTGTACAAGAACAATGACGTGTCTCATAAATAACGTATTATAAAAGATGTTTAACTCGAGTGCTGGACTTTACTCGTTGAGTCTCTTGTGCTGATACTGACGGATCAAATCTCGCTAATGTTAGTGGATCTTTTGTTCTGAGGTCCACTTTTGGTTACAAAGCCTACTTTCTGTGCGTCTTCCACTCGCGCAGGTCCACCTGGTCGGCATCGACATCTTCTCTGGCAAGAAGTACGAAGACATCTGCCCTTCCACCCACAACATGGACGTCCCCAACATCAAGAGAATGGATTACCAGGTGAGACGGCTGCAGGACCCGTTGGAGGTCCCCGAGTTGCTCTTGTTATCTCTGTCACATATTAGCATTTAGTACATTTGGACCGGTAAACAAATGACACTCTCCCCGGTGAGTTTTTCTTCCAGTACAAAGTCAGATCACGTGTCACAGGCGGCTCGAGGCCAACAAATACACAAACTACAAAAGAGTTATAAAAAAAAAAGTTTAACTTGCTATGTAAATATGGCTGAAAAGTAGAGCTGCCTCCCCTCAGTTAGTCATTTTGAGTTGATGAGTGATTTCTGTAATGGTCTCCCAACGGGAAATGAGTTGGGCAAATAGCCACGTCTCTGTTATCACAGTAATATTCACAAATGTGCTTTGGTCTTTAATATGCGCAAGATTTTCAGACATAGTTCCAAGTGGACAAATAGCAGTTATTTAAAAAAAGCCCCGTGATTATTAGTCAGCTGAGAATCTCTTCAGTGAGGACACACGACGACAGAAAGAGGAGCAACTGGTACTAATGTCAGGGGAGAGATGCTGGTCATTGGTTTGTAGTCGTACTGTGTTTAACTTATCTTTGTAACGACTCTAAATGACTGTAAATAAAAGTCTCCTCGCGTGGTGCATTCAAGTGCTCGTAAGGAGCAGGAAGAGTCTCACGCGTAATTTGGAGCAAATGATCCTAAAGCCTTTCCTATTTTATGAATGCCTGAGCAGGCTTCCTCTTGATCACACTACAACTACACACTCACGCTACTGATCAAACCGGTTGGATTAAAACTTGTCTGTTGTGGAACAGCCGTAGCTTGGCAAAGCGAAAAGCAAACGGTGTAGGGTTTCCTGTTTCCTGTAGAGGTGAAACCGGACTCTCAGTGCTCCCGTACCCTCCCGTCAGGAAGTAATTCACTTAGAAACCAGCAGTTAGTGCAGTGTACGCGTGTAAAAGAAATAAGGGAAAGAACGAGGAAAAACACAAAGCCTGCACTCATCAAAATACTGTGTCCGCCCGTGGGGGGGGGGGGGGGGGGGGGGGGGGGGGGGGGGGGGGGGGGGGGGGGGGGGGGGGGGGGGGGGGGGGGGGGGGGGGGGGGGGGGGGGGGGGGGGGGGGGGGG
>JAVQJD010096084.1:0-10803 GCA_036023655.1 Nannoperca australis | reverse complement strand
CACACACACACACACACCCACACACACACACACACACACACACACACACACACACACACACACACACACACACACACACACACACACACACAGAACTGGCAGCTGCTAACCCTGAGATTAAGGCCAGTGTGACAGACGTGATTTCAGGCTACATCTGTGGCAGAGGGAGAAAGACAGCAGAACAAACAAACGTAGAGTAACATGCAGCTAACATGCACTGAGCAGCAAATTGTTACTAGCTAGTGGAGAGGAAAAAACTAGAGGTGAGAAGAAAAGAAAAAAAGAGGAAGAAGAAAAGAAGCGGAGCCACACACCATCTGTTGGGTGCATATTGACTGTGCATTCAGGGATTCAAAAGGATGTTAATTCCACACAAACATCCAACATAAAGGGCAGCGGCGAAGACCTAGAAATGCTGTTACCAAACAAACTTTTAATAAAAATGTGAAAAAGAAAAAGAGAAGATGTTTGACTGTGGAAGGATGCAAAGTCCCTGCCCTTTCGTATGTCCCTGTGTTTGCTTGAAAAGAAGAAAGGGATAAAAAAAATAAACATGTTGTGTTTGCATTTGATGCAAGCAGGCTTTTAGTAAAAAGAACCTGGCCTTTGGTCATAGCTAAAATTGAATTAGATCTCTATTTAGCCTGCCACAAGCCATGTTCTCCTCTACTCTCAGCTCTCTCTTCCACTTTTCTCTCTCCCTCTCTCATCCCTCTCTTCGTCTGTCCTTCTTAAACCATTACGAATGACACAGAAAATAATTAAGCCTGCTCAGTGTGCACCACGAAACTTCAAACCTGCTTTTCAAGAAAGGCATGGGAAAAGGGAGGGAGATAGAAAGAAGAGAGGCTGAAATAAAAAAGTGAGGCGGAGAGGGGTGAGCTGCTCATTGATATGACAATTTGATTTTCTGGGCTCTGGTGTGATGCAGCTTAAGAGGGCATCCCTCTATTATAAGGCCTGTGACATCTAGCCTCTCCAGCTCCCCACCCTGTGTATATGTGTGTGTGTGTGTGTGTGTGTGTGTGTAAGCTGGTGCATGTGTGCGTCTTTGTACATGTGTTTTTCACTGTGTGCATTTGTGGATGTGTGTGTCTGTCCCAGGCAGACTCTCCCCTGAGTTTCCAATCCGGGATCACATGTGGGGGAATGTGAAGTCGGAGCAGCTGTCGGCCTGGCAACGCTCCGCACCAACCAAGCGGGATAGAAACTTCCCAAGCATCAGCACCCCGACATTCAACACAGCAGAGGACAGGGTACATGTAGGGTGTGTGTGTGTGTGTGTGTGTGTGTGTGTGTGTGTGTGTGTGTGTGTGTGTGTGTGTGTGTGTGTGTGTGTCTCATGTTGTCAGCAACTATCAGGCAGTAAGCTGAAGACCCCACCCAAAATGATTTAGTCAGAATTCAAAAGCAGGATGAATTGTAAATGCCGGCATATGGAGCATTTAAACATCAATAACTCAGCACTAAATTAAATTTCGAGCCTGGCAGCCTCTATCGGCATCTACAGTGCCTTTCACAATTTGCACCACCTGGTTGGATTTGGCATAAAATCTGCTCGTTTGCCTTATAGAACTAAACTGCCATAAGGCTGCTGTGCTTTCGGCACTAACTGAGCCCAAGATTTGGGATTTTCTCGCAATGAAAAATAACAACTGAAAGGCTGATGGAAAAAATATACATCACAGCCGACATGTTTATCCTATCCACTAAAATAAAAGTAAACAGAGGCCAGTGGGTCAAAGCCAGAGAGCTCCTTCAAGGGAGGCAAGAAATATTAAAATAGGGTCAATAAATATTCCCTTTAATGTATAATAGATTATCCCTCAATACAGAAACTGCAAGTTGTTTTAAAGACAGAAATAAGATCAGGTGGACATAGGGGACTGGAAAAGGGTGTAGCATGTGTTTGCAGGATTGTATTATTGCAGGAAGATTTTGAAAAAAAAGAGAAAAAAGAAAAACATCAATGGGTCCTTTCTGCAGAAAGCTTAATAAACACTCAAACGACTTTGGTGATTCAGAGACTCTTATTTCCAGATTGCCACCACAAACTTGGTTGTAGGAACATTTGCCTCGTTTGAAAAAACAAGCAAAAAGAAAATGTCCGGTTTATTATAAAGGTCCTTTTCTTATTTTTGACTTGTCGGGGATGAATCCAAATGAAAATGGTACGTTAGTCTCTGTCAACACACTTCACAGACGGGAAAATATTTAAATAAAGTTAACCCCAGCATTTTCACTTCACCTGCTGCTTCACCAGCTTTTATTTTTTCCCCGGCAGACATTTGGACTTTTTCCTGACAAGAAAAGCACAGTTGAAACAAATTTTGTAAACAATGGCTCGCTTCCATCGAGTTTCTCAGTCATTCAAATTCATGACAGCGGGCCAAGATGCACAATACCAGAACCCTGGAACTGGCTTGCCCAGTAGGAATGCAGTTGTTTTTTGATGTTTATAATTACATCTGTGAATATCCTGTTACGACAAGCCAAAATGTCAGATTCAATGTCCTTCCTGTGCCACCTGGACTCCATTTAAGCGGGTTTCCTGCTTTTACTGCTATGTAACAAGCAGCCTGTCAGATGTTTTGGTTTAGTTTTCCTGTACAATGTGGGTGTGTTATTGAAATTTTGGGTACGCTTATTTTCCGTTCTACTTGAAATTAGAAAATCTAGCAAAACTGATGGTTGATTGCAACATCTGATCGCTTGTTTCTTGCCTTGTCAGACTTTGTTGTAGCAATGTCAATGTGCACCCAGAGCTCAGAAGTTACTTTGATGAGTGCATCGTTATCGTACAGATAGAAATGATGGCCCAAACTACACAAATTAGTTCCATTTTTCTTCAAAGTGTTAAAGATTGTGTTTGGCACATAGGGTTGGGTATTTAGTCTTGGGCTTTGGAGCGGATGTTAGTCAATGCAATGCATCTGTGTGTGTGGGGTTTTTTTGTAATTAAATTTATGTGCCCAGCCAGAAGAAACATCTACTGACGAGTGCATGTAGGCATAGAGTTGTGTGTGTGTGTTTAGGCACATACACATACACAAACACATTGCTAAATGGGAGAGTCGGGGTAAATGTGAGAGAATCCCAAACAAATCCTTGGATCAGATGCTGTGATAGGGTGTGCATGAGGGGTTATACAAGATGGAAAACTGTGTGTGAGGACGGTTGATTGTGTCTAAAGGTCAAAGTTAGAGTGCGTATGTTCATTTGCTGGTCACCAGAGAGAGACCGAGTATATTATGGCGAAAACTCACAAGTGAACATGTGCCAGGGGAACAATACACTATGCAAATGAAGCTCCTCCATATGGTGGGAGTCAACTGAGCGCTCAACACGCACACGTGCACAGAAACATGTCTCCGTCGAACAGCCAAGTGCTTTCCCTCATTTTCATACTAAATCCGCAAAGCTTTGTAAGAGCTATCTCTGCTCAGTCTGCGACGACGGAAAAAGGGAAAGTGACGAGAGGAAAACAGAATGAGAGGCGAGGACGAGAGATGGATAGGGAGGGAAGAGGCAGACGCTCAGTAGAGGAAATAAGAGAAACCAGCCAATGCTGTCTTCGGCTCCTCCTGATTAGCATTCAGTAGGAACTGGAGGAAACGGTTAGTAGTCTGGCCCTTATCAGAGCCTGCCTGCATACCTCCCACACTGGGTCACCATGCTGAAAGCTCACTGTGTCTTTTTCCCATGTCTTCCCACTGGCTTTTATCTGTTAATCCACCCACACTGGTTCATCCCAGTGTAACAGGAAACATTATTAACTGCTGAAAAAAAGATCGATCTGGAGACACGTGGGGAAAGCTAATCGCCCAAAAGCCTGCAGGACTAGTCTGTTCATCTAGCCTACGCCGCGTCGTCTTGCCTGACAGAGGGGGCCGGTCCACCTACGCAATTGCTTTGGACAGTGACCCTGTTAGTTCACAACCGGTCCCCAAGGGAGTGATGGCAGTACATAGGAGGTGTTTGGAGGAGAAAAATACAGACTTCTGTAGAGGTCAGACATGGTTCGGCTCTGAGAACATGCACCAGAGAGATGCTGCTGTAACAGAGGTCTTTTACCAACCCTGTACTTTATTTTGTAACCTCCTACTATCAACTGGCAGGAGCTTCAAACTCACAAACGTAAATCCTTGTGAAAAGTAAATAAAACCATCTGTAAAGATTGGAGGCAGCCACCGCTTCCCAGCTGGGTCTCAAATCCCCCCTTGAAACATACAACGGAGATTGTTCCGCTGGAATGTGTGTGTGGGGATCTGTGTACGGTGTGTGTTGGAAAGAAAAAGGTAAGCAGTGGTGGAATGATGATCCTGTGATTTCCCCCGGGGCCACATCTGCCCTCGTTGAGAAGGCGGCCTCTAAAAAGCCCCTTCTGACATTCCTGGAGCATTCCGCCAGCATTCATCACTCGCTCCAAGACCCCTCCTCAAACCCCCCCCACACACACACGCCCCTGCTGTGTGCACCTCTCCCCCTCCACTTCCACTTAATAGCTCTGAAGCTAGATCCAGAAATGTGCAGAATGTCTGCTGTGAGACTTAACAGAGCCAGAGCACGATCCCTCCCTCCCTCCCTGAAGCACCGGGGTCATTGTTCATCCTCCTCCATTCATTCCTCATCCATCGTTCACTCCATCTCTTTTCTCTTTTCCCTACCTCTGCAGGGATTTGCGGCTCCCTAATAGAGGCATCTACCATGTCCCACTAACTGTTGGAACAGCTGGAGCTGGGGTGCGTGAGGAGTGCTGCCCATTATGTGTGTGTATGCGTGCGTGCGGCCGGGTGTGTGATCGGGCATGCACAGGCGAAACATCTGTGCAGAGAGGAGTGATGGGAAATGACGTTGCAAGCGCCAAGCCAGGAATATCTGTCACACTCTGACATATCAACGCGTCCGACTGCATCCGCACAAAAGCACGCATGGGTGAGGAAGGTGGTGCTCAGATACGCCGACACCCACCAAGTACGGCGGCGGCTCGGTTTTTTATCACACGCAATAAATCACCCATCTTCTAATTGTGCTCGGCTTCCCTGGTCTCTGACAATCTGTTCCTTGACAACCAGCCCGTATAACTGACAAACGGTGCCCTCGACAACCGTCGTCCTGGGTAACCGGGGCGTTTATCAGGGGCCTCCCTCCCTTTTGGAGTGCTTTCAGCTTGGCAAACCCCTGAAAGTTTGATAAGGTGAAGGTGGGCATGAAGCTCCATATTTAGCCGCCGCTGTCAAACTCTGATTTAGCACTGCAGGTAATTGCGCAGAGTCACAACGAAGGAGACAGGGAGTGAGTTAGGGGTGTGGGATGGGAAGGAGGGAGGGCAGGCTAAATTATGCTGAATAGCACTGCAGTGATATCCCCCTTTGCTGTTGAAACAATGCATCGCCCCCAACTACTTTTCATTGAGACAGCAGCATCAAAGCAAGAATAATGGATCCTTGCAGAAACCTCAGCTCGATAGTTGGAGAAACAAAGCTCTCATTGTAATCTCGGGCTCTCTCCCTCCTCTCGTGCATTCATCCCAGTGTTAATCCTTTTCACATTACTGCGACTCTACTGTAGGCCATTAGACGAGGAGAATTACAATTCGACTGTAGATTTCTAATCTGTTCCATTCCGTCCTGCTCCCATGTTCAATCAGCACTTGGCAGCAGAATAAAGAAAATACAAGAAGTCTATATAGACGTTGGACAGATACAACAGAGCCACACACGAATGTTCATTGGAAAAACTCCAGCTGAGTTTGTGTGGCATCAAATATCAAGCCATACCTTGTTTTGTACTGTATTATTTTGAAGCGTGACACCTGCGGGAATCAGACATTCATGCAGAAAATGCAGAAAAGGAACCATACCAGAGAAAAGATGTTCACTGCTGTTTAAAACAGGCGAAAGTTGCAGAACAGCTACTAAATGTGCTTTGGGGTTAGATTATTTTCTCAGTGTATAAGGTGTTTTCATTTTGACTGATAATAGTGTCAAATCAAATGTATACTGGCACAAAACATAACTGCATATAAACTGCAGTGAAACTTTCATTTTGCTATTTTTCCGTGTGCATCATTACCTACTGCCAAAGATTGATACAATTTGTACAATATTACCAGAAGTGAGCTTGCTAATCGGCATAATTTATATCATTTATCATTTAGGTGTTTTATTTCACTTAACTTTAGTGGGAGATTAAAGTCACTACTGAGTTCGCACCTCGTCACTCCTGGTGGCAGAATAATACACTCCTAAACAAACTGCCTGGCAGGCTTTGGAACCCATCTCAAATTATTGCTCACACTGTGTGGCTCTGAAGTACAGTCTGTTACTTTTCCTTTTCTACAAATTCACAGAGAAAATGTCCCAGTGACAGAATTGATTCCTCATCTAACCGTCACATGTGACAGCTGGAGGTCTTTATGTTGGACAATTCGACCGCAGGGTTAAAAAGAAGTGACCACAGACACAAAACTACAGGATGCTATTGACTACAGCTCCACAGATCCATAGCCACCGGACTGAAACTGGCCTGTAGGGGATAAAGGACAGCTGGAAAAATAGATGGGGGACCATGATGTATAGCATCTTCTAGGGGCCAGGGGTCTTCCGTGATGATGATGAGCATAACGGATTTTACAGGGTTTCCCGCATCGACTGTGGCGACACAGACGCCACAGGCCAAGTCACAAATTCAGCTTTAAGGCAGGGTTCAGAGTTTTGTTTGCACTGTGTGGCGCAAAGAGGCCAAAGAGCATGTGTGTCTGGGTGTGTGTACAAAGAGAATATTGAGAAACTCAACAATAAAACTAAAAAGAGAGACACAATGAGTGCAATGGCTGAGATAGAAGGGCCATAACAGATAAGAGAGTGCCGGTTTGTGTCAGACCGACTGAAGTCCAAATCTGTTCAGCTCATATAGCACATTTAAAGAAAATAATAATAAAAAAAAGCTTAATTTGAATAAAACTAAATAAATTGAATCCTTATCTTGTCTCAAAAAAAAGTTAATGAACAGTATTAAAGAAGAAACAGACAGTGGCGAGGGGAAATTAAGAGCTGTTCTAAGATTAATTTCGTCGAGATCTTTTTGCTTTATTGCTGCGAGGGTCAGCAAGGATTCAGTTGGGGAATGGAGGGGAGCAACACGGTTCAAGTTTGAATCCACCACTAAGCTACCAGGACACCTCAGCCTTAGCAGCAGACATTTAGTCTGAGAATTCGGGCTCACTTGTCTGTGCTGCATGACCACGTTACTAATCACCCCAGCAGGAAACATTTAAAATGCTCTAAACTATCATGCAGCCTGAAGCTTTTGAGCCGCCGGCATCCATTATGTGATTATGAGGGTATTCAAAGTTCTCCAGGGGCAGCAGTGGGTCTGTCTCCGAGGCTGCCAAGTATGGCCCAAGGACTTTACATAAGATGTCTGTGATGTGTGATCCCTATCTGAGGGTCTGAGGGTGTCTTGAATAAGGACGCCTCCGCCGGGGGGGTGCTTGCTCCCCCGGGGGAATATCACCACAGGCCTTCCAGCTGAACGTCTTCCAGTTTACTATAATAGAGGGAATTTATGCTTTATTGGGAACCTTTTGTATTTGACAGATATGGACACATTAACCCATTTATATGTGGTAATTCGTGTTTAACGTATATACAGATTTACAAATAAGGGCCATTATTTGTACAGACGTAACCAATACAAGACTTTATCAGTAGTAGCTACTGAAACTGTTAGTTTATGTATTGATAACTCAATCAATAGAAAGTTAAGAGTACCATCAGTGTTGTAAAAAACAAAAATGGCTGAAACCCATTTTTGTTTGCAGAACATTACTCTACTATAGCCATTTTCTCTCTGCTGTTTGGCATTAGTATCTTACCACCACACAATATGACTACGTCTTGCGGCTACATATATAAGACCTTCGACAAATGGATTATCTGTTCTGACCTGCAGGGCACTCAGTCTCTGAGTTTGAGCCAATCATCTATGCTCCCCCGCTCCTTTATACTACTCCTGCGGGTATCTGAACACAGTCTGCAAAAACGAAATTTCCCAACCTTAAGGGGAAACCATTAGCTGCCTTTCACGTTCGTATAGTATGAAAAACAGCTTCTACAGACTTGTCTTAGTGAGACAAGAGTAAACATCAAGTCGTTGGCGTTAACAGTGTTGCCGTGTTAGTGTTATTTCACTGTGCCTGGGCTGAGTGTTTTCAGATTACTGCTGCATTACGCTGCTCTGCCTACTTCATTACAATCGGCCGACACTTGCAGGAAGACGGAAGTCTCTGCCAGGAAAGACTACTGCAAAAACATGACAGCACCATACACACTTTTAAATCCATGTTTTCTTATTCGGATGTATGTTAGCCAGGACAGGTTGGATAAATAAGGATAAAATTCAACCTAGCTTGTATTTTCCAACAGTGTTTAAGTTTCCCAAAGCTAAATATAATTGAATCACTTGGAACCTACATGCTTAAAAATGGGTGGTGGGATTCATTGCACTCGCTGTCGGAAAAATAAAAATCCCCAAAAAGCCACTCTGATACCTGTAGCTCTCTCCGTCTCTCAGACACACGCAGGCACAGTGTGAGTCGGGTCTGATCCGGTCTGATCCAGTCCAACGCCGGCTCACTGTGCAGCGGAGGTCAAGGACACCCCAGTGCAACCTCCACCTGTCAACGCAGGTTGGCAGGGGAGGGATTATGGTGCAACGCGGGGGGACAGATTAGAGGGTGACACAAACAGAGATCTGGAGTGCCAATCTGCCAAGCAGCGGGAGATCCCCCACTTTAAAAGCGCCGGTGGATGAGAAGTGATCGATGTGACGCTCATACACAAGCTGGCATGGACAGTGATGTATACGCAAACAGGCAGATGCTCAAACATGTAATTTCATTTGAACCCTTCCTCTCAGTAACGTCCGGGCCTGTTACCTCACCAAACAGCCCCGAGTCATGACGAATAGAATCACCAAGTAATGCTGATACAAACGTTGCTATGTTAGCTTTAATGCACTGTAGTTTGAAGGTACTGCAGTAAGTAATAAGCCTTGAGGTCTATATGTGGTGCCTGGGCTGTGAGGCTTTTGAGCGCACTGCCACCTGAGGAGCTTGGGCTGGGAAAATCAGTGCCACCTTCGGATTCACTTGTTAAAACAGTTTCGCAGGCAAAATTATACATTATCTAGTTTTAGTTTTGATTCCGGCTATGGTCCCACATATTATTCTCCTGCAGTCATGCTTTTAATTCATGTCTAGCAATTTCATTTTATTATACTATTAATCTTAATAGCTTTCCTCCCTCGCTGTTTTGTAAAGCTCTTAAAAAGTGTTTTGAAAACTGCTATAAATGTGAAGCTTACTGTAATTCAAGTCTTGCTGCTCAAGTAATTGTCTAAATTGTAATTCATGAATACAAGAGGAAACATTTCATTTGACAGCTTAGTGCAGCAAAGAGCACAATCAGCGCTGGATGACACAGCATTAATGCGGGTTGTTGTAGGGGAAAGCATTTCAACTTTCACTATAAGGTGATTCTGCGTCCAAATGCTGACATCAGTGGAAAGTGTGCGCTACGCACACTTGCAATGTGCCACTTGGGGAATGCGAGGTTGTTGCCGTTGGAAAGTGTTTAAGTTAAAACACACACGGGAGTGAATGCGCATGAGAGTGAGGGAACGGAATCCAGATGAGTTAATAATGCTCTTTGAAAATACACACGTGCATGAGTGAGCACACAAACACTCCTCCTGACCACACACGCTCACGACCCCCATTCAACAAACACACACACGGAGAGACGTGTGCAGACACGCCCACTGACCCAGACACAGATCTGTTATGTCCTGTGCCCTTATCGTTTAAGATGTCCAGCTTTCAACAGGCCCTCATATTCTCTCTTTCTCTCTGGCTCTCGCTTTGTTCCCTGTACTTTCTTTCCATCTCTCTCCCAGTTTGCCACCATTCAGAAAAGCAAAATGTGAAAAACACGCTTGCCTCCAAACACTGATTTAATTAGCTGATTTAATTAACTGATTACCAAACTTCTATCTCAATGCTACAAACGGCAGCCAGCATTATTAATCTTCATAGCAATACTGCTGCACTTCCCACTCACTGCTGAAGCTGTTGCACTGAAGGAAACAGGACAGCTGCCCTACATAGACGCCACAATCATGTATGTATACTTACATTCAAACCCCTGTAAAATTCAAATGCTCCTACTATGATATGTACTGTGAACATGTCAGTGAACATTTGCACGCCCACACACACACACACACACACACACACGCAATACATCAGTGTTCTTCAAGTCAAAAGGACAGATGCAGTGAAATAACTAAAAACACACTTTGGATCAGAAACTGTCCCAGTGGCGGCCATAAGCTGTCACTTTTGTTCTCCTGCTACGATTAATTCTGTAACAGTGTGTGTGAGTAAGTGAATGCGTGAGTGACTGTTGTGTGTGTGCATCCAAGTCTCCATTGCCTGTTGTCTTTCTCTAACAAAGGAAAAAGAGGGACCCAGTTAAATTAGCAAGTTTCATTCCATCAATGTTCATCATTATTTCATGGCCTCCTGAATATTTTATATACTGTGAGAGTGTGTGTGAGTGTGTGTAAGCATGTCTTCCTGGCTTGGTGTATGGGTGTGCACATGTGTGTTTGTGACTGTGCATGTCTGCATACTGCAAATGCTGTACAGTGAGTGAGTGTGTGTGTGTGTGTGTGTGTGTGTGTGTGTGTGTGTGTGTGTGTGTGTGTGTGTGTGTGTGTGTGTGTGTGTGTGTGTGT
>JAVQJD010096082.1:0-33187 GCA_036023655.1 Nannoperca australis | reverse complement strand
ACACACACACACACACACACACACACACACACACACACACACACACACACACACACACACACACACACACACTGGATAGATAGAAAGATGGATAGGTGCCTGCTTAAAGTTAATTTTACTGTTTAGTGAAGTTATAAGGTATAATTATAAGGTAATTAAAAAGGGGATCAAAGCAATCAGCCGTGTAACACATCTTTGGGGAATCCAGCATTTTTATTAGTTTCCCTTCATTGCCAAGCATCAATGCAAATGAACAAACCTGACTAGATTCATTTTAAGAGCTCAGCGTGAGAGGAGAGAAGAGGAAACGAAAAGGAGGGAGAAGGAGGGGTCTTTAGCTGTTGTCTCAGATGGGATGAAACAAGATATCCTTCTGTAATCTTTGAGGGAAAAACTGCCTCTTTCTCTCTCGCACACAAACACCACCAGTTCCCACCAGCACACAGACACAAACACATCACAACAAAGTCACAACAGCTGTGCAGAATCAGGAGCTTTTCCAAAATCTGTGTGTGCAAGTGTGTGCATGAGTGCCCATCAAAAGTGTGTGTGTGTGTGTGTGTGTGTGTGCTGCTGAGCATGTGTGGATCTAAGCTTGTCTTTCCATCAGGGAATCATAATTTGTTTGATCCCTGTTCTCTCAAAAAGGGGAAACGAGGCGCGTGGAAAGGATAAAAGACGAGAGGAAGCACTGCAGCCACCTCAAACACCTGCTTTTGACTGGCTGCCAAATCTATTGATCAAATCGATGTATCAGTTCTGAGAGTTGGATCTGAGCCAGAGGATCCTTCTGAGCACGTCCTGTTGTAAAACTAACTAACTGGCTCTCACTGCAACTTTTGTACAATCTAACACATCAGCTGTGAGTCTTATTTCCTCCGGGTTGCTTTTTGTCTTGTAAAGTTAATTGCAGAGATAACTGCTCATTTCTGCTCATACCTGCTTTATGCTGTTGCTAATTGCAACATTCTGTACGAACGACGCTCTGCTCCAAAATACTCATCACGTCGGGCCGCTCGGATTCATTTGCAGTCAGAGCAGCAAAGTGTCACAGTCCCTGCTCCTGCAGCTGGCGCAGACATGCTCGGGAAAATGGAAAGCACTGATTCGATCCTCCCGCTAATTGTCAACGCGAGTTTTAATATTTGAGAGATGCTGACAGAGATTGTGGCTGTTAAAGCACCATATGCTTCGTGGTTGTCCTGTCCCAGCCTCCGAGACCGTCTAATTGGGGCACAGATTCATTTCAAAGCCTAACAACCACGGATGCATAAAGAGAACTGGATACAGCGTCGGAGGCGGGATCCACGCCAAAAAAAACTTCTTTAACTCTGCCTCACAACTAGTGATAAGATAACATTTCATTTTAGTGACTTAGTTACTGGATGAACGTGAAAAATGAACGAAACAAACAGAACTCTGTTGTTGAACGAATTACTCTCTGAGATGACTCGTTCATATCAAAGAGTAGTTCAAATGAACGATTCGCTCATGATCGACACATCACCTCTCCCAACCGCTCAGCCTCAGGCTCATTAACATTAGGTCAGTGATTTCCTCCCAGAATGCCTCAGCTCAGGCGTGTGGCTCTTCATACAGGAGTCAAATACTTTGATTGGAGATATTTCCATTCGTGTTGGGACAGCAGAGGTTGGTGTGTGACACAGAGACGTTTGGGATGCTGGCTGCCGAGGCTGACCAGTCAAAAGTCAGGTCATGACACTTCTGTTTGTATAGAGTCAATGGATGGAAGATTACCCACGAGGCTTTGGGACTGGGCCACGGCATGCAGACAGTGTCTGTGGATTTGACGAAGCTCTCAGTCGGCAGCCCGCAGGGAGCAGGACGCCGCGCCGGACTGAATGCTGAGCGGGTTTCAGAGACTCAGACACAGCTCAGCACTTCAAACACTGATGACTGAACAGCTGCTCGTGTGTTAGCATCACATCACACTGATGACTGCGTGTCGTGTAGTGATTCGGTACGCTGAAGTCCACCTACACACTGAGCAAAACAAAACCACAGAACTGTTTATCTGCACTTTGTACCGCTGCAGAATATTAACAAAAAGAATAGAAGTGGTGCATTTAAGGTTTACTCCTGCATTTCTTTATGTTTGTGTTAGTCATCTAGTTTTCCTCTCTACCATTCATTCCTCCAGCTGCTGTCTGCACATACTCAGGTATTATGGCTTGTTTTCCTCCATTCAGAAAAAGATGCCATTCATTCTGTTTAGTGTGAAAAACAACAGATGATCCACAGCTAACACGAAGCCACGATCAGGACATGTGATACATGTGTTATACTCTGCTTACTGTCAGTCAGAGTAAGACATCAGTTTTGTGTTCTGTATCTTTGTTAATCCCAACGGTTTATTCAAAAATAAGAATAAATAAGTGTATAAATGTGGGGGTAAATCACAGACATGCAGCAGGAATACATACAGGGGACACTGGTATTTGCATTTAGAGGCTAATTTAAACTTCTCTCAAACATCACAAGGTTTTGTCTGGCTTCCCTTGAGGTGAGTAAATAAGGCGAAGCAGTGAACTTTAAGATGATTTCAGGCCTTAGAAGAAATTGATATAAAAAAAGGAATAATTCAACATTTTGCTTTCTTTGTGGGAGTTTAATGAGAAGATCACTCTCATGTCTGTGCACTAAATATGGAACTGGAGCCAGGAGGTGATTAGCTTAGCTTAGCATAAAGACTGGAAAGGGGGAACCAGCTAGCCTGGCAAAGTAAAAAAAAAAAAAATCCAGCACTTTTAAAGGTTACTGCATTACATCTCGTTTGTTTGATATTTACAGACAAACAGATGTAAAGACGACAAGTAGTGGTGAGCAGATACAGATACTAACAGAAAGCACTACACTGTGATCACAATGATGACAGACGAGATGGTAAGTACCTGTGCCGGATGTTTTTCATTTAAATGAATGCAACAGTTGATGAAATGCTTAAAAACAAACAAATAAAAAAATCACTAGTTTCTTGATCCACAGCCAAACCTTCCAACACATCTAATTATAACCTGCTCACACGTTTGAGATTTCCTGCTAACCAACAAACAAACAAACAATTGGGACGGCAGCTTGAGACCGAAACATAACCTCCTCGGAGGAAGTAATAACTGTTCAGTGTGAAATTGAGAAAATGGCTTTATGTTTTTGTGGTTTTTTTTGTCTTTCCTGCCAGAAGCTGCAGATTTGTGAAAATGTGTTGATTTGTTGACTGAACCAACAGAGGTTATTGTTTATCCTCCTGTGCCCTGACACACTGATTAACAAACATGGCAAAACTCATTTCGGACTAAAAATGAAACTGTTGCGTTTCCTTTCCAAGGTAATGAAATAACTTTTTCACCATAAGGAAAAGCCCCACGAGTCTCTGGCTGAGACGGATGAGAGTAAACAACCACATGATGCTCACATTAATTGATTCAGATCTTGTTGTAGCTGCAGGTGCCTTCTTTCAGACGAGGACGAACACATTTCCTCCAATTAGGATGTTGGTGCGATTTCAGTGGGAAGCACACGATATGGAAAATCAAAAAATGAGGACAGTGCTGGCATAGTTGCACGATATTTGTCTTTATCACCTCCCTCTCCAAAGAAGGCAATACAATGGAAGAATTCTTCTTCAGACTAATAAAATGTTTGCTGAGTGTGACTTTTCTGCATCTTTCTGCGTCTTAGAGCCTTGTTCTAAAACTAACCTGTACGCTGATAAAAAGAGAAGAAGAAAAGCAGCCTCTGTGGAAGACCACCGGCTCTCTGCCTCTGATCTGCAGAGCTTTCATCTTTATATCAAGCTGTCTTGATGTTCTGGGCGTTCTGAGTTCGGTATAAACCCTCGAGATTGGAGAAAAAAAGAAAGAAGAAAATCAAGCCACAGCACGGCTGGGATTGTGTGGGATGGTGGTTGTTTAAGTTAAACTGAGTTCTAATGACTTACAGTTCCTATTTTAAAGCTGCATTCATAGTTTTTTTTGGGGCTCTTGGGGGCAAAATAATCAATCATCATCCAAAATGTATTTATATAGTAGCCTTTCAAACAAATCAGATGCAATTCAAAGTGGTTTGCAAGCGATGCAGGATGTTTAAAAAGCTCTCCACCAACTCCTGATCAAAAACGTGTCTTTAGCTGCTAAATGTTCAACTTTCTTCACCTGCTGGTTGCAAACTTTTTGGTCTGTCTCCTGTTTGGTGCCGACCGGCAGGAACGGTGAGTTCCTCAAAGCTTATTTTCTAAAACCAGCTGTGCATTAAACCAATGAATGAAAAGAGGCTAAAACGTCGCCAGAGGTTGGTGATAATTCTCTCTTGGTTCATCAATACAAGTGACATGTTACATATTACACTCTCTGAGTATGTGTGACCCTCTCAGTGTAGCCAGAATGTGCTGACAAATTAAAAAACAAATACCTGACTGTAAAACAATGTAGTGATTATATATGTTAATACAGAGACGCACCAGGGACAGACATTAGTGCTGAGTACAGGCAGATGTGTTTACTGCAAAGCAACAACCCATTAGATGCAGTGGAGGAGGAGGAAGAGGAGGGAGGTTGACTGCGGCAGGGAGGGCAAAGTTTTTCTTTTAACAGCGAGAAGATGACAGTTTCCTCAGAGGGAGACTCCATTTCTCCTGCAGGATGATGAGGGTCCACATCAGAGCATCGCACGCACAAAAACTCTGAGGCTGTTTATCCTGCAGGTGCTCTGAAGGTGTCAATAAAAACTCAGAGAAGAGAAACAAATGTGTATTTTTTCTTGATTTGCTGAAATCTGTCACTGTCCTGCAGAGTTCAAGGATCTGGAAAACAGTAATCCATCACTGCCTCGACTCTCCGGACACTTGGCTCTGACCTTGAGCCATAAACAGCATTACTGATGTATTACAGCAACCGAGACTGAACAGTTACACAGAGGAGGAGAGGACCTTTGGCTCGCTCATGGGTGGCTATAAATATGGATAGAGAGGTGTGATTGGAAAACTGCGAAACCTATTATATGCAGAGTGAAAAGCACCATGTGGGAGGTGATTGTGATTGAGCTGGAGCACAAACAGGTGGCGCCCATGCAGAGCTGTCACTCTGAACATGGCTGCATATGTGACATGTAAAAACACACAAGGAGCGATGAGCGTACAGTGTGATGGAGTTATAAAACAACAACGTGGTTTTATGATGTGTAAATGATGCGTCACCTGGGAGAAACTCATGTCATCAAGAAACATTACAGGTTAGCGACCGAAACATTGGCTTTCTGTTCCCTTAGTGATCCTTGACTTCCCAAGAAATTGCTGAATAAGCGTCTTCCAGCAGAAGTTTGGAGCGATGTGAAGGTGACAGCGTGACACATAAGTCGTGTATTTTAGCTCCTAAGCTTTGGATTAATGTTGTAGAAGTTGATTCTGTTTCTGTTTGAGCTTCACTGTACACACTGATGTGTGTACGGAGTTTGACACTCGAAGGATGTTTTCACGTTCCTCTGCTGAACGTTTCTATGTGCTCATGGAAAATCTGATTTTAAGGGGCGGGGCCGGCGAGCATCACAAATAGTTGGTCCAATATTCAATTTATACACACACACTGAGAATGGACCTCACAGTGACGTATAGGACATCTTGTGTCCAGCAGCAAAACTGGAAATGAACAACATTTGCATATTCATTAACTCCTGAGATTTTAATGAGCTAAGAGGAGTGGATGCCTTTTGTTTGTTATGTGGAAATTATACTTTCAGTGGAACAAAACATCAGACACAAGCAGACTTGGGTATATTTAATATTTTATGTCTGAAGAGGATCTTTAAGTCAAATTGACTTTAATTTATTTAACGAGACATTTTTCATGTCTACTAGTGAGACCATCCTCCCAAGAAAAACTACAGCATAAGTAGTTTCAGGAAGTAAACATTATACATTTATGTTGAAGAGTTCTCTAGGAATTAAGACTTTTGTCCACTCGGGAGGTAGAAAACTAATTTGTGCTTAAATAAACTCATTTGCAAATGCACAATTCATATTCCCCAGGTTTTTAAAACTAATTCCATCTTTAAATCATTACTTGAAAACATGTATCTTGCTTCTTACTGGCTGCATACATTCACAGCTCTTTTGTTTAGCAGTAATGAACAGTCCTTAACATCGCGCTCTTATCTTTAAACGTTGAGCAGTGCAGGAGAAAATATGACTAAATTTGCTAAATATGAGTCTGGCGCTGCTGTGCAAACCATCCACCAACAACACACAGTCACATTATGCAACATAGATACTTGATCTTTGAATTCCACGCTTCAAAATAGATGTTACATAACAGAGGTCAATAAATCTTTGATATTTTTTGCCAAGTCTTCCCCTTGAGTTTTTACGTAAAGTTAAATCAAAGTAAACTATGACTTCTACAAGTAACTTTACAACAACGCTGGCAGAACTGACGTCCTCCCACACTGCAGTACAAACTGAATTAAATAAAGTTTTAGTTAACATGATTACAATTCTTTGCTGCTTTTAAAACCAGCAGAGAAAAAAAATGTTATCATCCCTTTATGTTTTGTGATAACCTGACTGGATTATGAGGAATTAGGAGGATGTGTGTAATATACAATATGTGGCCGGGACACACTCAGAGAGCTGTAGGTATGTAGGGAGAAGGGAGGAGCCCCCATGTGGGTTCGGTTGCTGGACCTGCATGCATGACTGCTTGCACTGACGCCACAAATGGTGGTGGGAAGGAGGAGGGTCAAACAGAAACCAGCTGCAATCACGGTCAATAAATCCACAAGGGAGGGAATTCAGCCCAAAATGCGAGGTACTTTACCACTGCTTTGTTTAACAACTACAGTTTAAAAAGCCTTTGTGAACACGGCAGCTTTGTGTGTTCCTATAATTAGATCAAAATAGTTCTGTCTCAAGTTTTTCTCAAAGCTATGTCAGGCAGGGCGTCGAACACACAAAGCACTGAGGCGCTGTGAAGAAAGGAGCAGGATTTCTAGGATTCAGATAATTAGTTAATGGACGTCAGGTGTGTCAGCGGAGCCAGGTGAGGTGAAAGCCTCCCTGACTGAAGAACCTAATTATGGCTAGTTTGTATGGCTACCTCACCTAGCTGGGGATAAGGCTTCATGATAAAAGCCTCTTGACTGTTTAATTTGACTTTTTATTCTAACATTTCACCAGTAAAAGCAAATGAATGTGAACTCAAACATCAAGTTTATTTCTGTTTCCAGAGCAGCTCTACACTTGAGAAATATTGGTCTTATCCTTAAATAAACTACATGAGTCCATCAGCAGTAATAAGTCCTGTGGCACATTTGACACATTTCTATGATCCCAGACTGATAATGCCAATTTAGTAAAGAGAGAGAAAAGTCAAATAATGAGGAAATTCATGTAAGAAACGAATATTTTTATGCATCCACAGACGAGGGACTCTAAATCCACTTTTTGGATGAAGACATTAAGATTAATTTAATCTCATTTTCAGAGAGTCTCAGATTGAAAGCTGTCCTCTATGATTGTTATTGTGGCACTGCAGATTAGCCCAGCATTCACCCCTCAGTGTTATCTCCATTCACCAGTTACAGGCAACGAAGCACTCGATGTTGTGAGAGAAACTGCATTCATTTCATAAATATTCCCAACAGACCAGCGGCAGTTTGGGACCATTTAATCCCCAGATGAGCGTTGTTCCTTCGGAGGGGCCAGCTATATTAACCCAGAATAAGAGCTCTCATTTTAAAGTCATCACGCCAAGAGAAAATAATAGTGAGAAAGTACAGTGAGACGGGACAAAGAGTCCCAACAAACAGAGCTACGTCACACGTTCCGTTGCTGTGATTGGTTGGAGGTCTGTCCTGATGAAAACACCCTTGGAAATAGAAAATGAACTGAGTGGTTCAGACTCATTTTTACTCCATTTTTCTCACAGGAAAATCTTTCGCCAAAATGCAAAACACCTTTAAAGTGGCACGTGGTGGCGTTATTGTCGTCCGTATTGAATCTGAAGTTAACACGAGGTTAATATGTGTGTGCCAGATATGATTTCTCTCACTGCTGCAGTGCTGAAATCACAACATGCGAGAAGCGAGATGAGAGGAAAGAGGAGGAGAGGGCTGACAGCCGTGCTGTGCTCTCTGGTGAGGTGTAGGTGGGCGACTTTCACCGCGTTGCTATCTGGCTCTGAATGAAGTTGTATGAAAAACAAAGCTTCCAGTGATGACTGCTAAAACTGTGATGCTGGTGTCATGTGGTGAGTCTGTCTCTGCTCAACCCCCCCAAAAAAGTTGTCATGAGCCAAATTTGAGTCCATGTGAGTTTCGCTCGAGCAGTCCAACCTGTGGCCTGCGTGCTGCTGAGGCCTGACGACTGCACCGTCAGTGTGCATGCAGAGGCGGTCCACATGCTGTCAGCAGGGCTTTGTTTTAACAGCACTGACCAGCTGACACGAGGGACAGCAGGATCTTGACTGTGACAGAGCCAGCAGAAGCAGCAGCACACAGCTGAGAAGTCTTTTAACATCAATAAATGTCACATTCATATTCTGGGTGCATTTCCCTGCGTTGTTTATGATGGATGCACAGGCGAGACAGAGGCAGAGGTCTGGGTGGATTTTCAGAGTTGCTTCTGTTTGTGGTGCAGGTGTACCCATGGGATCTCTAATCAGATCGCAGGCGGCTGTTAATTATCCCGACCGCATGACGTCTGTGGGAGGGAGAACACGCCATTACATAAGCTCTCCTCTTCTTTTCTGTTCAGTTTTTGTCAACACACTTTTTAAAGTCAAGTATGAGGAGAAATGAATCATAGAAACACAGTCCTGAAATTTCCAATAATCCTTTGGATGAGACACCCACCACTGCTTAATTAAAGCCAGCCGGTTGGGCTTTACTCAGCAGTCTATTGGGATGCCAAAATGCAGATTCACAAACTTCTTTGTGTCTTTGCAAAAGTCTGATTTCAGAACAGAAACTTCACCCCTCTGTATGTTTTCCTCAATGAATAACCGTTAAACACACACTTACATATGTTTGGGTGTATATAGGGCTTGGTTGGGCAGGGCATGCAGAACGGTGCACGTGGTGAATGAAGACCACCACAAGATTATAGTATGGATTATAATCAATGTATCATTCTAATTTTAATGGTATTTAATGTGTAATAGTAATATTTAGACTGCATTTAAGCTTCATACCTTTCTCAGTCTGACACAACCCCTTAGAGAGTCTGTTCCCACCTGTTTCATTGCCTTTGTAATCTGATTTTATTCATCTGAATTTATGGCAGTGCATTGTCACATATTCCAGGTTTAGGTTGGAAGAACATAACACTTACACATCTTGAATTTATTTCCCTTCTTGGGGCTGCAGTATGTCATTACAACACGTCGTCTTGTTGTGCTTTTTAATGAGGTGTTATTGGAGGCATGGCTGCACCCCTGTCTGTAAATAATACCTGCTGACAACCACCCAGTCATCTGGTTCATCAGAGTTCTGTGTGTGTGTGTGTGTGTGTGTGTGTGTATAAGGGGTGGACAGCAGGCGTTGGGAGGCTCCATCACGTCTCGAAGCTGTGTGCCCGTGTTACCGTTTCAGCAGAGAAAGACTAGAATGTGACGAGAATTAGCCCGACATCTCCAGCACCTGAATGCCTCACAAAGCAGCAGCCGGTGAAAGGATCTCCCCTCTGCAGACATGTTAATGTCAACAATGTCAGATGGTGAAGAAAAGACCCATCCAATGGCAACTTTAAAAGGGCCAGTCATGCACAGATGTAAATATATGGTAATTAAATGTGCTGTGTTTCAGCTTTACTTAATCATCAGGTGTCTGAACATCAAACGATGCTGCTTTCTGCAGGTGTTTCAAAGGTGTTGATTCAACTCCACTTTGTAACATTTCACAAAGACTCAAAAGATTCAAAATAGAACAGGAAGGTTAAAAGAGCCATGAAAGTGCAGGATTGTAACTCTTAAAAAGAAAAAGAACGTCTCAGAAAAAAGACCAAACGTTTTATTTTCACTTAACTGTTTCTTACTAAAATATCTGTACGAATTAAAATCTTACAGCAAGTCACTCAGTTACAATTCCCCCACCCACTGCCGAGATCATTGTATTGTTAAAGTTCATAAGTGAAACCAAACTTGACACCAAACCAGACACTTGACACCTCAAAACAACTGAAAGTGACATTCAAACAGTTCACACAGTATAAAGTCTGAAGCTCGCGTGTCCTCAGTGCGTGTTCATTAGTTTTACAGATGATGTAGCCTTGTCATGTCAGTTTGTCAGCTGTAGAAAGCTACGCCTCTCTCCTTCCAAGCATGCCATGCTATTACGAGAGAGATATTTATCATGAGACTTATCTCCCAAATGTTTTAGACGTCAAGTTTGTCCAAGTGGCAGTTTGTCGGCTGTTTGGGGGCATTTTTATGATGGCCTTTGACTCAGTGTGAAAGAGTTTCTGCAGACACAAAATCTAGCGTTGAAGAAGTGGCTTATTCCGGGAACACAATACAATCTGACCACAGCAGTGTTGAACGGAAATCAAAAAAAGGTTACAGCACAGCAAGCTGAGTCTTCTTTGCTTGTGTCTGTGTGGCTGCTCGATCCTTTGCTCTCCGACGGCAGATACATGATTTTCATATTCACACTTTTATACGTTTTGCTTCTCTGAATCTGAGTCAGAAACGTTTGTGTGTTGTGATGTTGGCAACAGAAAGGCGGGAATAGTTTGTATTCCACGGCAAGTGTGTGTCTCAGTACGTTTACTATTCCGAACTACACAGAGCTGCAGGCAGGAAAGGCACAGAAAGAAGAAATCAAGCAAAGGGACATAAAGGAAAATAAACATGAGCTAAGCTTTGCTTCAAGCTGTAATGAAAGAGAATCATGGTGAATAAAAATGACTTTGTACATATACAAACTGTATTCATATACATATACAGTAGGTATAAAAAACTAAACTAAAAACTAAAGCCATTGAAACAAGTGGAGATTGAATTAACTCGGCTCACTCACTCAGAATAGCAAACATTAATTTCCATGGCGGAAAAGATTTTAATCACCCCAGAACCAACAAAACCGTTTAAACTTTGCCATAAATAATAAACTTCCTTGTTGAATCATTTAATTTCAATACGACAGACAAAGGACTGATTGATATAAACATTTACATCAATAAATATTTACAATTGTTCTACTGACAGTATTGATGTATTATAAATTCAATACTTTGTTGTTGTGTATTTATATACAGTCTTTACAAAAATCCAACCACAGAAGCAAAAAAGAAGAAAAGTTAGTGTCTTCCTGTCTTGTTGAGCCGCGGCTCGGGCTCAGTTTGTAGCGTAAAGCACTGAGGCTTGACAAGGCATCTCCATCTCCATCCGTCTCCTCGGGTCCGAGGCGGCCGAGTCAGCAGCAGGTCGAACCTCCACCTAAATAAAATATTCCTTCTGGTTCTCCCTGGGACCGTTGTGCGAGCTGCTGAACGCCAGCTCCGGGCTGTCTTCAGGTTTCACTGTTTTCACTTCCTGGCTCTGACACGTCCCTTTCCTCAGGTAGAGGACGCGGGCCATTATGGCTAACGCACACGCGGCCACAAAGATCACCACCGCTATCACACCTGCAAAGCAGAGACATGGCTAACGTTACAGCGTCTTTACTCACATTTTACACTGCAAGCACAGGCCGCCAAAACAAATATCACGCCTGTAAAGGTACTGAGCTCTCTCTGGACTGACAGTAAAAAACGAATCTGCTAAAGTGGTACAAATACAAAACAAAAAGCTACAACAAAGACAGAGAGTGTGTGTAACAACTGCAGTTAATGATAACGGTGAGGTGATTTGTAAAAGGACAATATAAAAGCCTCCCTACACAACAAACGTTCTGTCAAAGTTGTGACATGACAGCTTCTGTTCTTTTGAAAGGTTTGGCCGTAATGCAACTATTTCAAGCAGGAATAAAAAGTAGTATTTCATCTGAAAATCAAGCTTTTCTCACACAGCTAGCTAAATAGTAACTGTAACATTCCCTGCTAGATTCAAACACTTCTTGTAGCTGTGTTTCATATGTTTGCTGGCTAATACAAGTCTAATTTATGCACTGACATAATGACAGTTATACTTACATACTGTACTGTTTACCACAGTGTTTTCTGCTGGAGTGTCAGCGTGTGAAATGTTTCTGTATCTGAGACTTTGTAAAGTTGCAGAAACAATCCGGTTTTGAATCTTGACTGTAACATAACAGCGCTCTGTGGATTTATAAACCTTGTTGTAGAACCAAACTGGAGATGAAACATTACATTGGGAAATAAAACTCCCACTTAAAAGCAACTGGTCAGTGGCCCATCAGGCAGCGAGAAAACACTCGATGGCTTTGCTCCATCATTAGTGGTGCAGTCAGCTCATTTTCTCCAGGCTCCCCGGGCAATTGAAGCTATTAGAAGGTCTCTGCACCGATGCAGGCAATAAAGAAATGTACAGTCGCTGTACTTGGAGTATAAACTCATTTGTATTCTAATTAGTAGTGGTTTCCTTTGTGTGCTATGACAACTCAGGGCTTTCATTTAAACTGCTACACATTTTATGAAAAGCTCCTGCCTGAAAACCAATAAATATTTCAACACAAAGCAAGGGTCTCCATAAAACTCAAATATATATATAATATATCTATTGAAATGTGTACTATTACTCTTAACTCTGAACATAATTATAAGTTCTTCTGTCCCGAGGTGTAAAAAGTCTTAAGTGAGCTCTTCACATCACATCACATGCTTGGTGATAGTGGCAGTGAGAGACGTCGCTGCTACAGTACCTCCGATTACAGCCGAGTCACTCCTGATGGCATTCACTAAAGGCTGACCCGTTCCCACTGATCCAGACTGGCCTGCAGCACAGAGAGACGAAGGAATAGAAAGACAGAGACATATATGCAGAAGTGAAGGGAGAGTCACAGGGGAATAAAAAGAGCGATGGGACGGGAGAAATGATACGAAGATACGAGAATAAAAGAAAAAGAGGAGAGCAACGAGGTCATGTGTGATGTGAAAAAAAAGAAATAGAGAAAGATGCTCAAAGGAGACAAGTAGAGGCAACAGGAATCCTCATATTAGATACCACAACACATCTCCACATTATTGTCTGCATGAGTGACCACAGGGGAAAGGGAACTCTTCCCTGGTCTGAATGAAGTGCCTCATCTAGTGTCATCACATTAGTACCTAAGGTCCCGTTGTAAAGTTTGAGAGGCAGCACCCACACAGAGAGCTGGACAGCACCGCGGTGAACACCTTCAGTATGGGGCTATGGTGTCTGTGTCACTTACATCAGAAAATCCAAATGTTTGTGTGCACCATCCACAGCCGAGAGAGACCTCGGACAATTCTTAAACTGCAAACCTCTACATTGTTTTTCCAAAGGTTAGATTGATTTCCTACAAGGAGTTATTGTTCATCCACTGACTGTGTGTGTGTGTGTGTGTGTGTGTGTGTGGAGAAGGTATGTCACAGTTAGAATTAGATGTGAGAGTCTGCAGTGGAAAAGTGAGCATGGCAAGAAATGCCTTTATCATCACATCTAAAGTGTTACTAACTGCCAGGAGACAACAAACACGCGATGGCTGGGATCGTTTCATTTCAAATAATAAAAGGCTTTTGGTTTACTTGATGGATTGTGTCGATGATGAAACTACAGATTAAGAGTACATTTGAATTCAAGCGAATTCCCAACCTTGAAAAACCAAACTTTCAATACTTTGTATGAACCCTAATGATGATATCAAAAACGTGAATTTCCCTGATGGGCCGAAACAACAAATAACAGCCTGAACTGTTCATTGTACAGCAGAACTGAACTAGTGTTGAAGAGGAACTGCAGCTTGAATTCTCCTCACTTTCTGGATGTATTTGAAGAAGCAGAGTCCAAGTTTCAAGCATCTGGGTCGGCTTCTCCCACAGCGGCCACGGAGTGACATCTGAGAGCCGCCGCTGCTACAGCGGGGCACTAATTTAAGCCGTCTGTCCTTTGACAACATTCAAACCAGCTAGCTGTTACTGCTGGAGCTCAAGTGCACACGCTATTCTTCTTCTAGTGTATTTGGCAGCAACAGACCACTTCAGGTGAATTACTTTGATTTGGAGCCAAAATGAAAACTAGTGCATTACATTTCTTTCCAGATAAAAGATACTTGCATTGGCTTTAAAGTGTAAACGAGTCTTGGTGGTGACAATGCTAATAAAGGTTCCTCTGACCTGACAGGTGGTGTGTGGTTTCTGCTGCGTAGGGATTGGCTGAAGCGGAGCCACACATGGCCTGGACCAGCGGGCCGGTAATGATGACGGGGCTGGTGCCCGGGTGGAGCAGAGCGGCTTTCAAAGGGCTGATGGTGTTAAAGAGGACAGCAGAGAGACAGCCTGTGAAACCCAGAGAGGCGAGCCGAGACAGATCCGGGTCCAACTCACCAGAGTCTGGAGAGGGGGGGGAGAGAGAGAGAGAGAGAGAGAGAGAGAGGCTGAATCAAAGCACGCTGATAAAGACCAGCGTGACTTTTTACAGCGGGTTTGCGGTGGCAGTGCTACACCTGGATCGGGGGAGCCCCACAGCCTCTCATCTTATTAACAACCTATTTCTTAGTCTGTCTCTGAAGACGCTGTTCAGAAAGGACATAACCAGGTCACGACAAAGTAAATCACAGCGGTGCCATGTGTCGGTCACATCTGTGATCTGCTGAACAGGCAGAAAGAAAACAGCAGAGGTATTTTGGTGTTCAGGCCGCCTCCCTGGTTCAGCTGGATTTCATGCCATCACTTTGGGATTATTTTGTGTCTGAATGGGGAGTCAGTCCCAAGGCATCATCCATTATATTATCATGGGTTTTATACGTTTATACGTCTTACGTCGTTAGCAGTAAGAAGAAAGTTGGAAAAGTTGTTGTGTATACACTCTACAAACACAGCAGCAAACAAGAAATACAGGACCTCCTTACTGAGCGGAGCTGCAGAATTATAATTCATCTTTGAATATAATGATGTAATGAGCATCGGCCTCGCTCTAATTGTGGCACATACAGAGCAATCTCAGAATCCATTCACTACTGTCTGAGAACAATTTAGCCTCTGGGGGCAGCGGCCAGTGTTTCAGGTTTCCATGTATAAACAGCAGACATCTGGATAATGGACGCACGTCATTGTTTACAGTCCGATTAGTGAGTCTGAGGGCGATTTGAATGCAGATAAATGTGGTTCGGGTTAGACACTTTTATTATGCACTGTATTAAATCCTGCATTAGCTGGGAAGTAGTAGCTGGGCTTACTTTGTTTTTATGAAATATTGTTTTAAGGCCACACAGAAAAACCCTGAAAGCATTGTTTCATAATCAGTCATGGAATATTTCTATATTCTCTTTAGTTTCTAGTGTTTACAGGTGGAGTTTGACTCACCTCTCTCATGTCTGACCTACCACCTCTTCAAATGAATCTTAGTGCTGAGACAACTTAAATGTAGTTCTATGTTTGTTCTATACCAGCTATCCCTTCTAGACAACAGCTGCTCTGGAGATCCAACCGTCATGATGAAAGTTTCCAATCCATCATTGCCTGATGAGGCACAACATCTCTGAAATTAGTCTGTCTGAGTGCAGCTGCAGCCTAAAAGGCCTTGTCTGGGTTTTTGTAGCCGTCTCACTTACCGTGCACTCTGCCGAGAATCAGCAACCTGATGGCATTGAATTCCACATCAGATGTCAGGTTGAAGTCCTCTTTTGTGTTCTGGTCGATCTGAAAGAAAATAAAAGGTTTCGCTTCAAAATTAGAATAAATAAATACATACGTGATGATTACGCAACAGAAAATGTTGCAAAGGACTTGACATGTTTTAGAAGATCGATGTGCTTTAGTTATGGGGACTTTCTGTACATGTTTATCTGAGTCTGACAAACCAACTTCCCCCAACATGTCTGACTTTAATACGGGAGACAGCTGTTCGTTTCATGTCTCCTGTTTCCAAAGTCAACGGTTTTTTGATTTCCACGATTTCTGGTGTCGAAGATCACCGTAACAAATCAGGCCTTTTAACCTGAACCACAATGTTTACCTAAACCTGACAAACCTTCACTCGAAACCACAGACAAATGAAGTTGTCTTGCTGAGTGTGGCGTCAAGACAGAAAACACTTCTCGTTCTAGAGGACATGGATAAACAGCACATGTTGTCATTTGATTAGGAGATGTTGTTGAAATTAGTTAGTTGTTACTAATATTTGAATTCAAAGATCATGGTAACAATTCAGGAGCAGCCCATCTGTGATTTATATACATGGAAATACAGCTGAAAGTACACCTGTGTATCATCACCATAGGAAGAGCAACATTATAATCAAGCAAACGTCTTTGAATCAGGTGCCTCGAGGTCAGTATAATGTAGTAAAAAGGGACCTGCCAACCCCAACTTTCAGCAGGTGGATCTGGTACCCAACACTAGCAGAGAAAGTCTTATTTTGAAGGAATGAGAAAACGCACTTTCAGAGGTGTGTCCGAGCTGCAGTGAAGCTGTTTGTTTCCACTGTTTCAGAGCAGCTCAGCCTTTTTAATCTGTGAGTGTTTCCTACAGTTTGTCTTCTCGTTGCTTCTCCACCCGCTGGTCGCTGAAGTTGACTGACAGAGGGTGCTGAGAAAACCAGGACGACTCTGGGATTAGTCCTGACTGAGAGGGACGTTTCAGTCTGTGTGTGTGTTACCTGCACAGAGACAGTGTCTGCCAGCCTGCTGACGGTAACAGCGTGCAGCTGTCCGTTGGCGAGGTTCCCCACTTTACTCCTCAGGATCTCTGCATCTTTGCTGCTGTCCAGTCTGTATCTCACCTCCAGCTTGTCTGCACACACACAAGTCAACAAGACAGCACACTGGTACATTCCTGTGTGGCTCAAACACAGAAGAAAACAGGGCTTACCAATAAACAAATAAAGATTAAATATTTCTAATTCAACATTTTTTAAAACCAACATTTTATTATGAAACCTAATCTATTTTGGCCTCTTCATGATAAAGAATTATAGGCATAGCAGTATTATTAATACATGATGAACCACATATGATTAACCATTAATGATTCTTAATTTACAATCACTTTGAATATTCAGGATTTTTGCTTCTAAAATAAACATTTCAGTTTTATAAATTGCGAAAACACCAACCAGTTACTTTGCAACAAAAGCAGAATCATTAAAATGCACTTAACTAAATCCGTCCTCGTACCCATCGTCCACTTTAATAGACATTTATTTTAGATTTATTAATATGTATCAAGACAGGCCTGGATGTTCTGGGGCAGCAGTAGCAGAATAATAAACCAAAAAGAATTAAATATTTAGGAAAATTAGAACCAAGAACTGCCAATAATGGTTTACAGAATCCAGGATTTTCCATTTTACAGTGCAAATGCATAATAACTAGTGCATATTAAAGCATTTTGACCAGCAAGAGTGCGAGCAAATACAGAATAAGAGAAAAATTTAGTTTTTCCCCAAGTTCTCAAATGATGCATTATTCATCTTTTTCAGCCCTGCTAATTATTTTTAATTCCTAACGCCTTGTACCACACTTATTCAAGGAGACGAGGCAGAGAGAAGTGAGAGGCGGTCTGTTCACACTGTAATGACCAAGATTAACAAGTCACAGACTCCGCTGACATGGACATTGCCAGCTTGTAGGTGGAGGAAAGCTGGTGATGGCTCAACTTTTCACCTTTCAACAGTTAACAAATTCTGATTTCATGAGATTTGTTGGCAATAAGAAACATTTCACCAGACGTTTAATGCTTAAGTTTAAAACTTTAAGGTGCCACTGAGTTTTATCACCAAAACCAACTGCTCCTGACTCTTGATGGCGTGCTTCAGTTTTAATGCAGCTACCTGCCGACTACCTGATCATCATGGCAACTCTAATGACCTGCTGACCACCAGCTTCCTCCTGTCTGGGTTATTAAAACAGCCAATTCACAGTCTATTTACAGAGAATCTAGGTGGAATCCTGCTTTTAATAAGTTCATCAGTCTTCTTTGTCCTTTCCAATTCAAATGAGCCCACTTGCCACTCTTCTGACTGATTAAACACTGACGTGAGTGGCAGCAGAGGAGAGGAGAGGAGAGCCGGATGAAAGGAATAATGAGGACAGAGAGGAGTCGGAGCAGGAATCTTTGCTTCAGGAGAAGAGGAGGGAGTTGCCTTCAGTGCATAATGTTAAATGTAATGCAAGAGCTGATGCAAAAGACAATAAAAATGCAATAAAATATCTTTCTAACTACTTTAAAAATGCAACAAAACCTGTTATTTTAATAAGGTGTCATTTCATTATGTATACACACAGTTGCCAGTTTATTAGGTACACCTAGCTAAAACTGAAGCAGCCTAACTGTCTTACAATAAATCCAATCATCATGAACATTATGATGTTCAGAGAGGTTTTTTATTCAACTTTAGGATCATTGTGTGGTGCTGTTGAACTGTTCTGGTGTTTCTGTTATTTAGCCGACCCTCAGTGATATAAATGGAGACTGTCCTCCCAAAAATACGTCTGTGTAGGTCGTCTGTGCAAGCAGCTTATTAGGATCCATATTTACGTTTGTTGTTGGGCGGCGACTGACAAAGAGTGACCATGTGGGCTGGATGGACAACACAGGACTGTCGCCCAGGAGGCCGCTGCTCGTTGACTGTTTCATAACGTTAACCACTTGTTGTTGTTGCCATGACAACGAAGGTCCAGTTCACCTCTATGTGTCGTTTTGGGAGTCACTGACAAATGACCTTTTCTGTCTTTGAGGTCGGAGGACTTAAAATTGGGTGGACAAAATAATAGTCAGAATTAGACTGCATTCAGTTCAGCTAGGTGTAAACTTTTCAACCTATGGCGACAATGAGGTAAATTAAGTTATTATATCCTCTTTTCGTGTTATTGATATAAAACACCTCATAAAGTCAGAAATGTTGATTAAAACCTTCCATGTGACATTAGTTATTAGATGATTAGTTTTTTATGCTGGCATGTTTTGTTACATGTATTTATAATAATAATAATTATAATAATAATTTCATTACCCCACAGTTACGATGCTTTTCATGACCACTTTCTACAAAGCATCACAACCAAGCAACGCAAACTCAGATAAAAACTAATTGGGAAGTTTTCATACGTCAAAATACGTTCCTTTCATGTTAATTCAAAGGATCTATGGAGCCACTAACACATTCAATTGTGGAAAAGTGTGACATTAAATACAACAAAGTCACCTTGAACAGAGAAAAATACAGCACAGGTAAGAGGATGTGAGTGCTCACCATGCTTGTTGAGCAGCACAGCCAGGTACTCTCCGTGGTGGGAGCCGGCGTAGAGCAGCAGAGCCGGACTCTGGCTGGTCCTGAAGCTCAGGGAGACGTTTTCTGCTCTCAGGGTGGCGTCAGAGTAGATGGATGAGGGCAGGACGCCGCTGCTCCTGTTCAGCTCGCTCAACAGTGGCTCCTTGAAGGTGTAGCTGACGGATGTTCCCGACTTGAAGCTGGCTGAAACCTCTGCGGGGGTTTAATAAGAAAACGGAGTTGGAGAAGTTGCCTCGTTTGTAGCTGCACGGTAAGCGGATATGTTGCATGTGTGATGATGATTGATGATATGATTTGGTTTGGTTTACAGCTGGTGGTAGGCCCGATAACTTCTTATCCTGTGCATACACACACAGCCTTCCACTTCATTCCAAGAGACCAGTATATATTATATGTATTAACCTCAAGTACATTTTATATTTATAGCCCAATATCACAAATCAGAAATGTACAATCTGCACAGAATATTTCTTAGACCCTTGATTTGGAAAAACTCCCCCCCAAAATAAAGCCTCTTTAAGAGGGAAAAATCACACTGCATCTAAGTAACAGGCAGTGATTCATATGTGCAACGACTCAGTAGCACTGACAACATCTAATTAGTGAACCCGTTAAAAAAAGCAGCCAAAGAAAAGCAGATGACAGGTGAAACAAGAACATTTGGATGCTAATTACAACGCAGGCGCGGATCAGAGTTGTGATTTCCGTCACAGATCAACCTGTGGAGCTCCAAACAGACAACACAGCTGGGCTTGTTAATTACTGAATATGTATGAGGCTGTGTTAGCGTGCTGACGTGATGACTCAATGTTCCTGTGATAGCTTAAGTCTTAACACAAGTGTATGTAACCCATTAAAAGGCAACACGCTGACAGAATGTCTCCATCAGGACGTCGATAAGACGAGAAACATTTGTTACGCAGTTTTATTACTTGTTGCACCCAAGTGGGTTTTCTCCATTTCAACGGTGGAGAAGTTCAACACCTTCATACCAGGAAAAACCTGTCAGCAAGTTTTATAAGGTCCTGTCAGTCCCAAACAACTTATGCAGGACATAACAGGTCTCCTGGGGAAGCTGGTTTTGGAGCGAGGGTGGGACAGTGTTGGCACAAGCTCTTCAGGTTGCTTATTTATCCAGAGCATGAAACCTTTAAAACAAACATTTTCAGTTTTCTCACATTTGGGAAGATTTTCTCTTTCTCTTTCTGGACTCTGCTGGAGAAGACGGGGCCCAATAAACTGATATCTGGAGGCTCCATATAGGTCTTAGTGTTTAATATGCCCTTTTCCTCCATTAAGCCTGATTGCACGTTATATATAATTGTATGAAATTATATAGATTATATATTATAATTATAAATGATATATATATATAGTCATTATTTGAACATAGCTAATTCTGCAGTGCTCCTCCACGATGGCACCACATGCTGCTGGGACACCGGTGACAAGCCTGCGTACCTCTGTCGCAGAAGGCTCCAGTGTACGCAGAAGGACCACAGTCGCAGGAGAAGCTGCTGCGTCTCTCCACACAGCGACCCCGGTTCTGGCAGAGTGAACCGTAGCTGCTGCAGTGGCCGGGACATCCTGCCTGAACCCCGGGGGTGATCTTCGCTCTCTCCTCCAGGTCCAGGGTGATGCCATTCAGCTGCAGGGAGCGAATACAACCCCGGAAACCTTTCTGCCTGGACGCCGTGCCTCCTGAAGACACAGAGACAGGAGACACAGGAGAAACTTCAGCATCCTGGGAGGCATCTGGTCTGTCCTCTTTCTCTTCGCTACTGTCTCTGTAAGCTACAAATATATTCTCTCTAGGCTTTTGATTAATTGGTTAATCATTTAGTCTTATATGCACCTTGCAAAAAATACACCTTGCAGTTTCCCAAAGCCCAGGCGGATCTATTAAACAACTTGTTCTGTCCGACCAACAATCCAAAATACAAAGATATTCAAGTGACAAAGATATAAAACACATTTCAGAAGCTGAAACCTGATGTTTGGCATGTTTTGCTTGATAAAGGACTTGAAGCAACTAATCTATTTTCAAAATGATTGCAGATTCATTTTCACTCAATAAACGAATGAATGAATTGTTCACCATGTCAGCAGTACACATACAGTACTGTGAGTCTGAATCCCCCCTTTTCATGCTTTGACTTGTGAGGATCGAACACAAGGCTGATGCTTCCAGTGCCAATAACTATTATGTTGAGGAAATGTGCCAGTTCAATCAGCTTACTGTATCTAACAGTGACAATTTACGGCCATTATCAGCCAACTTACTTCACGTGTCTCTGTGAGTTTATTGATGAGCTTCTGGAAAAGAGTTCTTTAAAGAAATGTTCTTTTAGGTGTGGGTTACAGCAGGTCATTTTAGGACCAAACCTGTGCACGTTTTAGCTGTAAATCATGCCTTGGTTTATATTATAGCTGACCATTTCCAAAGCATAGCCTAGGGTTTCATGCTTTTTAATGTATTTTTCCTACTTTGTTTCCATTAGTTTCTGACAAGGATGAAAACCAACCTTGGAACTTCCTCATGTTGTATAATCCACCACAGTGAACATCAAGTCCTCATTATTTTCTGTTTCCTTTGTTGCAGCTGAAGTGCAGACTGAATTGAAAGGTCTGCACTGCTTAACCTCATAACAGTGATACAACTTGATCAAAAATAAATGCAGACACGACGTTCTCTGTGAAGGATTATACAACCCGAGCATGTTTTAAGAGGCTTTTCATACAGAAATGGAAGGAAAGGAAATCACATCATCTCTCTGATTAAATTGCGGAGCGACACTGACTGATACCTGATTTTAAAATGAACAGCTGAATATGATCTGCACGTCCAGAAACAAAGATTTGTCACCACCCTCAAACTGAAGATGAGGTGATGAAACGCAGTGAAACACAAACTGGCAGGTGAGAAATTCAAGGAGTTGATTTTTTTTACTGTCTGTCTGTTTGCAAGTCGAGGGCCATGCTGATTGTTGACATCTGGAAAGTTGGCGAGCTGTCAGTCTGTCTGACAGTGGCTTGTCCTGGCTGGCTGACTGTGACAGGAAAACATTTCCCCCTCTTTCTACGGCAGAATTTAAACTCCAAAAAGTTATTGTTTTCCGACTTCTTGCTTTACAACCTCCAACTGTCCTCAGAGTTCAGGCTCTGCAACATTATAATTGTCTCAGAGTGCCAAACTGGCAACCTCAAGACTGTTATGATGAGATAAACAGCTTTCCAGGACTGCAGAGAAGATGAGGTTCACATCAGGGCCCAGAGTTTCATCAGGAGCTGTCAGGAAACGACTACCTTAACTAATGGACTGTGTTCAAACACTGTACCAAGGTTACTGCAAGGAAACTGACCACTACAAACAACTTTTCACCGCATCATCCTGAGGCTATTTCTATCAATTTTGAGGATTTTCTCTTATTCCATTAAATGTATATAAAGGTACGACTTTGATAAACTCAGCCTGTACACCTTACACTGCTAAGGTTTAGGAACAAGGAACGTTATAGGCTGATTGATCTGCTTAAATCTGTCAGTTTCAACGTGGATCAATAACCAGAGCGAGAGACAGCACTGCAATATGTTCCCTGCACAATGTGAACTAGGATGGGAAGCTGAGCTTTAGTGTGGAGTTTTGCTGAAGGGTTTAGTTTCTGTCACTATCTGCTTTCTCCAGGAGGAGCAGAGGAGAGGAAGATGTAAAACCGCCAGCCTCCCCGGGGTCAATGAAAATCTAATTTCTGTATGTGGCGTGTGGCTGAAAGAGAGAAGTTAAAGGAGGAAATAGAGAGGAAGGCAGAGACACAGGATCGTGGAACAATTCAAGAGGTATACAAGAAGAAAAAGCCTGACAGCCACTAACACCAACACCCAGCGATAATGAGTCGTGGTTCTCATGGAAGGATGAAATGATAGAAAGGTTAATGGAGACGTGTCCACGACCGTTGAGGGAATCGTACGTATGGAAAAAGAGATGGTGTGAATAAAAGACAGCTTTTAATTGCATTTTAAGTGTGTGCAGCGGCGCTGTCACATGGACACACACACACCTATAAATAACTGGCTGTTCAGCTGCAGGTGGATGTGCCCATCAGCAGGAGCCTCCTGCGTGGCGGTGGGGAGCTCGTCGAGGCGGAGCGAGGCCTCTTTAACGTTACGCTCGGCTCGAATGCGGTGCCACCTGTTGTCGTTCAGCGGGAAGCCAGCCGTCACACGGACCTCCAACGGACCGTTACCCACGTCAAAGGAGAAGAGGACCTCCGTGGAGGCTGCGTCAGGGAAGAAGAAAATCAACACTTACTGTAGTACATACTCAACAAAGTCCCTTCTGAGCGCCCATTCATGATGTCTTCTGTATCTCCCTGCAGCCTGTTATTTTTTACTACTTGTTACTTGTTTCTTTGAGGGTAGGATTCAGTTGTTGATGATCTCGTTTATCTATATTTGTGAAGCGAAACCTGCAGTATTTCATTGTTAAACAGAAAGAGAATAAAGAAAACATGCAGTCAAAATCAGTGACAATATTGCCCTAATTTGCATTGCTACCAACAAAGCACACTATAAAGGGCCCTTTATCTTCTCCCACCCTCTCTTGCTGCTTGTTTTTCTCTTGTTACCCTTTAACCAAAGGACCATGTTCACTCTGAAGCCCTGCAACAGTTACACCGTCTGTGGAGGGAAGACTACGACGTGACTTCTGCAGAGCCAGCTGACACACTGATACGAACTGGTAAGAAATATATTCAGACTAAAGTAATGTATCACTAAAGTTAGCAAACACAAACCAACACCTACCAGCTCACAAGGATGTCACACTAACGAGCAGTTGTCATAACAACTAGTTACAATGACTGCTGGACATCTAAACTTCCTGCAGAGCTAAAGCAGGACTTACAGCTACAAGGACGCTATGCTCTTTGATATAATGACTGTCGTTGGCATGCTGTCGGTCTCCTGCAGGACCCTGACTTCTGAATTCTCACAGCAAAGTGTCTGCTGGATACGTACGGAGAGAAACCAGCCTCAGTTCTGCTGACAAATGCGAGTTTCACGAGCCGCGAGTCAAAATAAGATTTACAAACCTCGGGGTAGTTTATGGTGTTCACAAACACATTTTACAATCCCCAAACTAATACCAACCAATTCAAACTAGTGTAAAACTATTTTACAAATTAATACAATTTAACTTAAAATGTCAGTATTCTACACATTATATATACATATAGTAGATGTTAGAATAATGAACATGTGGTATGTGTATACATATATATATATAAAAAACTGATACTAAAAAGGTCGTTTTGCACTGTTCAAGGTTGAAGCGGAGAGATCTGCTGGCCAGCTGCAGCCTCAGACAGGATTTCTTGCGTAACCTGGTTTCTTTTGTGGATGTTTCATATGGTGTCATATGTGCCTGCACTTCTGTCACAACCAGCTACAACAGGATTAGTTTTCTTTGGCAAACACATAAAACGATTCAACACTTTATCAAGAGCTGTTATCAAAAAGCTACAACAGCACACACTGTGTGAATGAACCATAAAGTGTCACAGTGCAACGACTTTTCAACACCAATACACTACAGTGAGACAGAGAACTATAAACTCTGGTGGTTATAAAGGAAATGTACTGCAGTGGGATAGAACAATGCCACTGCAGTGATTACCCAGAGGAGGGAACATAAATGGTGGTGTCTTTAATTGTTTTAATAGAGAAGGATTGAAGGAATCGTCACCTCCAGCTGTGTTTAATTTCAGATGAAACTTCACCTCCCAGGACGATCCCTCCTGCTCAGGTTGTACAGGTTAGACGTTTTACTTACAGCTGAGTTCGATACGAATGAAGTCTTTGATGCCCAAGTTTTCCAGGAAGACACCAGAGGATGAGGTGGTTTTAAACAGGAAGGAGATGTCTGCGCTCAGCTCTCCGTGGAAGGTGGGAAAGTGGAGGTACGACGTCTCTTTGTCAAAAAACGCAGCGTTCCACACATTTTCTGCAAATGAATGGAAACCATAGAAAGAATCTGCTTCGTGGTTTTGAGCAGAGACACACACACACACACGCGTCATTTCAAAAGCATGTACAAGGTGACATTGAGAGCTCTGGCCTGGACTTACTGTCTCCATGGCAACGGAGATGTCCCACCCTGTACGCACTTTCCGAACCAGGCCTCTGGATATCTCCCAGCACCAGAGATCTGACAGGGAGGCTCTCCTTATGGGTCAGCAGACCCGAGTCATTCGCCCTGGAAGGTAGAGAAAGGACAAAGGGGAAGAAGAAGAAAAAGAAGAGGAAGAGGAAGAGGCGGAATTTAAAGAGGAAATACTAAATATCACTGGCAAAAGAAGACAGATCAGAAAGAGAAGACAGAGCATAAGAAACACTTTGATTATCCTTATTAATCATCACTATTTTCAACAGCAAGAGTGAAAAAAGAGTGGAGGGATCAATCATGATGAACTTACATGACCGGTCCGTTCGATTTATTGGTATGCTTATAAATTAGATTTTTTAAAAGCAGCATGATTCGCTCGTTTTGTGATCTTGTTGTTTTGTTGATATGAGTAAATATTCAGTACCATTCAGTGCGGTCAGCGTCACAGTTGCAGTGGTGTTTGGGGTCGACACAGTTCTCCTGCAGACTGCAGGCGCACTGCTGGCTGCCTGGTGGAGCCCCGCCCCAATAAGTCTGCACCTGTCCCACACCTGGACCCCCTACCCACCAGCTGAGCGGAGGGCCGTCTGCAACACACAGAAGTACACTTATCTTTGACTTGTCAGGACACTCTGTGTTGTCTTTCACTGGAGGCTTTCCTCAACTTTAACCATAACTGCAACATCTCTAATCTCACCCGCCCCACTGACCCAAACCATTTAATGGTTAAAGATCCACCAGACATGTTTTAACCCTTGTGCTACCTTGCCGGGTCATATTACCCCAGTGGCCCAGTGTCTTCTCCACAAGGTAGCACAAGGGTTAAGACAGTCCCTCCCAGTTCCTTCTTTTATACATATCCTACTTTATAGAATATGCATATGAGTGTGCTCTCCCTTTATTTTGAACATCCTTGTGTTTGCCTTCTCTTATTATCCTACATGTTGTCTGTCCTAAAGGTGGCACTCAGTTTATCCCTTGAAGGTTTAATATGTACCTTTTTCATGTCCAAAGTTTAAAATAATCTCCATGTGGTGTCACAGAATATCAGAAAGCCCTACCCGGCGTGTTGAGGAGGCGCGACTTCCTGCAGTGGTATGTCAGTTCTTGCTCACAGTGCTCTGACTGACTAATGATGGTTGCCAGCTGCTCCTCCTCAGACGTGTATTCAAAGTGAGCCGAGTGCTGACTCTTTCCCGGCGCCGCTCGGACTCTGGTCAGTTCTGTGTTATTGTGCTGGATCACCATCCAGGTTTTGTCCTCTGGTGGACACAGAGACCGAAAAAATACAATACGTGTTTTATTTTTGTTTTTCATTTCTATTTGTGTGTGTGTGGGAAATTCTTTCTTTCAGATGTTTTCCTCAGCAGGACAGACAGACTGAAATAGAGGCAGTATACATGGTGTGTTCTGACATGCGTGTCAGCTACCTGTCATGTTGCAGTATATTAGCTGTGGTCTGATGGGTCCGCTGCCATCCACATCAATATAATAATACCCCGACGTGTTGCCTTTGTGTTTGTACGCCTCACAGGACTGCTCGTATATCGCTGAGGAGAGGGAGACACACAGCACATCTTCATCGTAACAACATCACTTCACATTTATGTTTACGTTATCCTCACTTTTGTCTGCTATTGGTAGAAGACAGCGACTCTCTAACTCTTTTATAAACATATATTCATATAATGTGTCAATTAACCGTGTTTTGGACAGAGCCAGGCTAGTTGTTTCCCACAGTTTCCAGTCTTTATGCTAAGCTAAGCTAACCTGCAGCTGGCTGTGGCTTTACATTTAACAAACATATGTGAGAGTGGCATCAAGCTTCTCACTTCAACTTTTAGAAAGAAACCCAATAAGCGCATTTCCCAAAATGTCAAACAACTGCTTCAACTGAGGCTTTTGACTTATTACAAGAAATGTTAATGCAGCAGTCAATAAATACAGAGGCTGTGGCTGAAGGTTGCCCTCTAATCCATCCATGGTGCTCAGAAGGGCTGAAAGTCGAGACCCAACACGAGGGCATCTTGCATTGCAGACAGGCCTGCCAGAGATGGTGATCTATCACTGATATTTATCTGATGTATTGTAATTGAAAAATAAATGAAATGGTTTGGAACACAACACCATTTCTATAGAATTCATTTGAGGGCTCATTGGACCCTAAAAGCAGGTTTGAAAAACTAGTAGAGTATGTTCTTGATCTTTCTGTGATTCACTTCTTATCTGTATTGACTAAAACATCTTGGCTAAAACATATATACTTACATACAAACACATATACTTACATACAAACACAGAGTCATATAATATTCTGTCTCATTTGTTTTCCTTTCTAGCTCTCTTTATCTTCCTTCCTCGTTTCGACTCCTCTCCCTCTCGTGTCCACTGGTTTCCTTTGGACTGAGACAATGATGACGTTTGATCTGAGCCTGACCTGCCACAACAACGTCTGCAGGGGCCTCAAGTTAAAAGCAGCAGGTTGTCTCATTCCAGGAAACATGAGAGCACGAGTGCAAACATACACGTGTACACACAAACACACACAGTTCATACGATGTCTGTGTGTGTGTGTGTGTGACCTTTAAACAACCAGCAAAGCTTCGTGCCCTTACAGCTTTGACAGGTGGCTCCGCTGTAGCCGGTGCCGGAGCAGTTACAGTGGAAGGTGCTCCATGATTGACTGCAGCTGCCTGCATGTTCACAGAGACTCGGAGAACACCTGAGAGACAGGAAGAAGCACACATTCAGACTTTATCCCAGTACATCGTAACTGGGAGCGGCACGACTCATGACTTAAACACATCCTCACAAGCCAACAGCGAGACAGAAACAATGTATGACAAACATGAAAATATGGACAACCACTTGTTGGAAATACTGAGGTACTTGTATTTCTATATTCTGCTACTTTATACTTCGTCTCCACCTCAGTACAGAAGGAAATAATGTTCTTTTTACAGCACTACATTCATTCGATCAATTTAGTTTCTTTACAGATTCAGATTAATACTGTAATAAACTGTAATCATCAAATATTGTATTTTTATAGGTTAAGATTAAGGGTTGACTTTGAGTTGATGACGTAATTTAAATTAGCTCCACCTCTACCATCTGCAACATTAAAATGATGTACACATCAATTATTATAATCCGATTTTGCCGCAAATTTCTGTTTTGGGGGAGGACTGAACACATACAAGCAAAAGGAGAAGGGTGAACAAGAAACAGCATGTAGCATCAGAGATCAAGACACCACACCAACTCTCACATCAAGTGTATGCCCAAGTTTAACCTGCTTAACATTTGATTGAAACGTAAGGAGGTAAAATACTGAATGTTAAAGTTCGGGTAAGACGTTTCCTGATGAAATAACAAAAACTTCCACATAAAGTTTTCCGCTCTAGCTGTGACCTGAACCCAGATGACTGGAGATAAAAGTAAATGTACTGTTATTTCACCACTTTAACCTTAACACTTTACTTTTCACAGAATTTAATATCTAACTATTGCTACTGTCTGGCTGTACCGCCTCATTTATCACCGTAATGAAAGTTTATCGGTGCAGCTCTTTTATATGTTTTTAATAGTTTTCGGATTTCTTTCATTGTTGGTTTTATGTTTTCAAGTAATTTGACAGATAAAATAACATCATTTTTATCCTTTAATCTGGTTGGGTAGTCATAACATTTGGTACATTTGACTGCAGTAATATAGGAATAGCTTGGAAAATGTAGACAGGTGGAGTACATCAGTAATGCTCCTCTTTTCCTTCCTTTCACAACAGCATCTGTAGTGCGTTGGAGCACAAGACTGAATGTGTGTAACTGTGTTTGAAGCAGTGTGAAGCGCATGTGCTCTGAAAACTCTCCCTACACCAATAACGGCTGAGGCAAAGGCACTCTGAAATGTTCCTGTCATCTGAAGCATCTTTCTGACAACACTGCATGGAACAAAGTTCTGTAAGAAATGCTTGTTTCTTGTCTTCTATGGACATGACTCGACTGTAGCCGTTTCCCTGCAATGATTTCTATGATTGGAAAACAATCCTGGCGTTATTATTTTGTCCCCCAGCTTCATGTGACTTTCATCATGCACTGTGGCGCCCAAAATACACAGTGAAACAGGCTTTTTTTCAATGTCAGCCATGTGTCAGGACTCAGCTGGGGGTGGCCACCAAAAGAAGGAGGAGTGGAGGAGGGAAACAGGGAGGGGAAAGGGACAAAACAACTGTGGAGATACTGTGGAGAAAGAGGGAGAGAGAAATCCAGGAAGGGGAATTAAGGCTGAGAGACAGACTGAAAGCGGGGAAGGAGGGAGGGAGCAACAAAGGGGATGAAGGTTGGGATGAATGAAGCTCGGCGGCGGCTGGGTAAACACATTTAGAAGGAGAAATGAGTTCAGCGAATTGTGACTGCAGAGAGACTGAAGAGAGCAGCATGTATTTTTAATCTTTCAGTCACTGTTAGAAAAAGCCTTACTCAGCAGGCTTGTCAGATGTTAAAGTTTGCTTTTTAGCACCAATTTCTTTGCTTTTCTTTTATCTAAAAGTAAGTTGGGATGGAGGAAGGTGCAGTTCTTTGTATTTACTCCACTACTCTGCATTATAAGCCTTGGCAATCCATTGTTGCCTCTCTTATCTGCAAATGTGCATATCTTGCAAAACATGTGCCTTCTGATAAAGTCAGCGTGCACATGACGAGTCAAGCAGCGCTTATTTCCGGACAGTACACGGCAGGTTGGAGGTGAGGGGCTGGAGAAGTGCAAGTCAATTTTTTCAAGTTGACATTTTATTGAAACTAAAGCTGCTCAGAGGATAATATGCGTGTCATGTACCTGTGGGCTGTAATGATTTGGAAAAAGGTCTAATGTCATGTTCTGAGTGCAATGTGGTATTTCTCACACACACACAACACAACATTAAACTGACACAGTGCCGCTTGACCCGACATTTTCTGCAGTACAGACAGAGACGCAGTAGAAGCCACAGTTTGTCTAGAATTTCATGATATGGAAAGATAGAATATCGGTTCTGTCCAGTGGTGTTCAGTGTACACAAATGTATATATGGCTTTAAAATACTGATAAAATGTAATGTAATTCATCAAAAGCAAAGTAAAGCACATTTGTTTTCTGAGGAGCGTTGGAGTCCAGAACAAACAAAACTATCAACATAAGCATCATGGTAATAATGATATAATAATGATGGCGGTCGTCTGGCAACCAGAATTGGAAGAGCAGAAGCAGAAATCCAACTGAGCGAATAAGAAAACCTGCTGACACTAACTTTGAAACAAAATATCCCAGAATCTTTTCAAACTCAATCACACAGTAAGGCACAGAGCTAACCAGCTGTAAATGCTGCGTCTCCTGGGTATTCTCTTTGTTACAGTCCATGCAGCGCGGTGCCACTACTTCTCACAAATAAATCACATTTTGAAGAAACAAAGAAAACAAAACCACATTTCAGCACAGAGAAAGGAAGCTGCGCCTCGTATGATGCTGGATGGACAAAACAATAACTGGATTGTTTCCAACATTTCAGGAAACATTGAGACTATTGCCAGAATTCCCTCTGTATCCTATCCACTGTCTAATAATCCATGTGTAACCCAATTTCACAGGAAACCAGTCACAGAGCCTTCGGAGGAAGATTAACAGGGGTTTGAAGAAAAAAACAAAACAATTTCTTCCTCTTTTCTGGCAATGCTTTCTAACACAGGGAATGTGGTATTACATAGAAACACAAACAGGTAAACACATTTAGCACTGCATGTACTTGGGTCATTCTCCGCTGCATAAACCTCATCGAACTTAACGAATGGTGCTCTTAGGTCTGACCTGTCGATGATGCCGCACATGTCGATCTGCAGGTGACTGTAGTTTCCCATCAGCCTCTGCTGCACCATGGTCAAGTCCACCGGCTGGTTGTCCACAGTCAGCAGACGCATGCAGCCCTGGAAAGACTTGAAGGGGTTCATGCAGTCCTGGCTGCTCCCTTCAGCGGGGCAACCTGCACAGGCCAATCACACAACACAGAGGAGACCATGACTACCCCGAGCCTGTCACGATGATGCTTGTTTGTGCTTGTTGTGCTCTTTTGTTTATCTTACCCCCAAAGAAAAGTTGACTTCCTGTGGGAAGGAGAAAAGAGGGGGTGGCGTGAGCAGAGTCATCTCCGTCCACGGCAACAGTCACATGTCCTCGTCTGGAGATCAGCTCCACGGAGTGCCACTGACCGTCATTCAGAGCAGAACCTGACACACACACACACACACACACACACACAAAGCAATGCTGCTGAAACTAGTAATGGTTCGTTCGCTCAACAGCAAGATGGACGGATGTGTTTCTCTGGTCTTCAGGCTTGCTGGCGCTGACATTGAGGAGTTTTATTGTATAGTTCCTGTTACTGAAGATCTGTGCAAATTAGTTTTTTGGTTTGTCCCGTCAGCTCAGCGTCTTTTAATGGATTTATAAAATAACCTTTGTCTTGTGCCAAGTGTTCAGTTTCCTACAAAAAGGCACTGAGAGAAACAAAGACAAATGACATCATTCAACATAAAGGCGTTCCTGCTCAGGCTGGGTTACATTACTAAAAAACAGTCCCTTCCTGCTCTGTTGCATCTGTGTTGTGAATGTTTGAATGTTATCTGCACCTTGATGAGACTTGAGGTGAGGAGATGAAGGTTGAAGTTGGGGGTTTGTGGTCAGACTGACCTGCGTGGAGCTCCAGCGGCGCTCTGCCAGACTTGAGGATCTGCAGATGGAGCCTGGCCTTGCTCAGGTACAGCCAGACCGCACCCCCTTGCTTTGGGAGCTCAAAGGTCAACAGCAGCCCCGCCCTGTTCCACGTCCGAAACTGAAGCCCCACCGACATGCCCGCCGATGACGTTTCCGTCGCCCCTGGCAACCAGAGGAAGCTCTGGGGGCTGGTGAACGTCACGGCAACAAAAACGGGTTCAGCACAGGAAAAGGTCACATTACCCTGAGATAGATGGAGGAGAGCAGAGGGGAAAAGATACGTAGAGAGAAATTATTACAGCAAAGGAGGGGAAACACGATATCGCATGAATATAAATTAATTTCTGAGGCTGTGCCCTGTTGCACAGAGATCTCATCAGCAAGTCTCCTTAAGCGTATTACCATAATGATAATAGCCAGGCTTTGAATAAGCACCAGCAGACCAAACTGAAGGCACCAATGACACCCAACAGCTTTCTAAGGTCATAGATGAAGTGTGGGGGAGCAGAAGTGGTGAGAGACAGAGAGCGAGAAATATGACTGCGATTAAGGGACTGGCAGCAGTTCTCTGTACGCAGGCGCACGCTTTTCACAAGTGGTAATTGCAGTAAGTCACTGCCAGGACACCAACAGGGATGTGTTACGTCCCATGTTCCCTGCTGGGTTTCTATTTTCAGCGGAGTATGCAACACACAGACACTTGATCAAATCTAAAAGCTCTTTGTGGGGTAGTTAAAGCGATATACAGTAATGCAGACTGAAGAGAAGAACGCCCTGGAGATTTAGCGGTTTTGTGCATTTGCTTGACACACACACACACACACACACACACACACACACACACACACACACACACACACACACACACACACACACACACACACACACACACACACACACA
>JAVQJD010096066.1:0-24730 GCA_036023655.1 Nannoperca australis | reverse complement strand
CAAATATAGAGAGAGAGAGAGAGAGAGAGAGAGAGAGAGAGAGAGAGAGAGAGAGAGAGAGAGAGAGAGAGAGCGCCATCCGGTTATGGTCTGAGCAAAAAATTGTAACTGCAATGGTTTGCGACATAGAGCCAATGCACCCCTGCATGCATTGAAGTGAGGTTAGAAGGCTAAAATTGCTGTAACCTTTTACAAAAACGACTAAATGACAAAGACCGCGAGGCTGCTGCAATGGACTGTACGATAAAGGTACGTTTGATTTGTTTGTGTGTGTTTTTTTTAACACTGAAAACGACAGGCGGCCACCCACACCAGCCCCGAGACTGCTGAGTGAGAGAGTCGAGGCGGTGATGCGAGCTCCCCACTCTTTCCTTCTTGTACAAAATTTCCTCTTCCTTCCCGTTCGTGGTTGTATGTCGGCTCTATAATAACACAACTAACCACTACATCTTTACACTCGGATAAAAACACTAATTGGTGGCCGGTTACACGCGTAAAAGAGGTTCTCCAAACGCGCGCGTTTCGGGTTTTTTTTCCCTTTTCTTCTAATTGCTGCGTTTAATCGAGCTCACCCCGCGCTACCCACGGAGCCGCAAACATTATTATATTAATAATAATAATTACAACAACTCCCGGAGAGTGAAATTACTGAACATTTCAACTGATAAACTGCTTCCGGACGCTTTAACGAAGACTAAGTTAATGAAGGGATGCGGGACTTTGTTGGTGCGCACCAGGCACCAGGCAGGTGTCCCCGACGGCACCGCGGAGACCAACCTGGATGCACGAGCGGCGGTTATTAAAGAGCAGGAGGATCCATTCCCATCAGACGACTGGTATTTCACATTTCACACTGTTCCAGCGGGACCTGTTGATCTGCTCCGGACCACCGCAGCGCAGTTAGTGCTTCAATTTCTCGCCTTCTTCTAAGAAAAAAGGGCCTTCGTGTCAGGACTTCGGCTCGAAAAGCACTTTATCAGCGAATTATCACTGAAAGGTCATTATTGCGCAACGAGAGACATGACAACCCTTTCTTATCTGACGACGCTGACCACAAATATACACATTCGTGGTATTTGTTTTAACGAACCTTCTTTAAGACGTATTTATTTCTGCACTCAAATATTCGTGCAACCTTCTGAACAATCTCTGCTAATGTCGACGCAATATGAATTCCGACCTTGTTAATTTGCTACAGACGATCTGTTATAACGAATTCTTTGCCATTTCAACCAAAACGAACGTCTTATTCAGACAGTTTGAAACTAGACTGAATGCATTTCAACACAGGGGCCTCAGTAGATTGAGGAACTATTTTCTCTCGTTTCGTTTCTTTAAAAAAAAAAAAAGATGTATATTGATGCATTTGGGCGGTAAAGTCGACCGAGTTAGCCTCATTTTCATTATATAAAAAGAGGTAATTCATTAAAGGGCCAGCGCAGCGACACGAGGGCGTCCTGAGTGCATTTGTAGTGTTTTAATATTTGAGTTCCTTGCTGTTTAAACGCTGTCACACACACATAACCTACAGATAAAACTCATTCTTATTATTCTGATCATTCTTGTACTGTGTGGCAGCAGATTGTGCGTTTGGGGTTATTTTAAGTATAATTTATAGCTGCAAACGGGAGCACTTGTCAGGTGTCGTTATCTGAACTCAGCAGGCTTCCTGTCTCAAACCTCAGACTTTCCGCACACATTTCCGCTCCGTGGACTAGAAAAAAAAAAAACGTCGAAAAGGCAACAAAGCCACGCCAGGGAGAAACAAGAGTGGACGCACCGAGGTGTTGCATTGTTTTAAACCCCTCGGTGTCCGCTCACACGGGGCCGGGCGGAGGCTGGGGGACCACCGGGCCCGGCGCGGCCTGTGCGGCCTGCAGAGGCCCCGCGTGCTGCCGGGCTCCGAGCTGTGAAAACCGCACCGTTGTTTGTGTGGCAGCAGAACGCGCAGCTGCTCGGGCCTTTACAAAATCAGCTTGCCTTAACTTTTACTTCTGCTTTTTTTTCTTTTTTTTGCCACTTGCCTCAGACATGGCTGCGCCTTTGCACAACTTGTCCTCTGGCCTGTTATTGTAGGCTACACCTTGTTTCGCGTGATTGTAGTCGGTCTCCTCGCGCAGCCTGGATAGGAGGGTGACACCCGTTTGACATGGACGTGTTTATTAAAGCATTCTTCCAGTATCTGGAGGCCAGTTGTGGTGTAAACAGGAGCTCAGTAACAACATGAAACTATTTTATTTTCTAGAAGCACACAGTGAAGAACATGCCAAGAAAGAACAAACCCACAAATCATGAAGTTTCTCATTTTTTTAACGACGCATTATTAGAAATCCTGTGTGAACGGTACCGGCCTGCGGCTGTTAAGAGGCAGATAAGTTAAGTATCGGAGGAGGGATGATGCTGGCAGCAAATTAGCTTCTTTAACACATTACAAAAAATGAAATGGATTGGCATCTCTAAAAGTGACTTTAAACACAGACCATGTTATTGGTGAATGTAAGAAAGTTGTTAACCACATCCTGGGTTGCAGTTCAGGGCAGTGGTTCACAACCTTTTGGTCTTGTAGCCCCTTTAAACTAATACAGGTTTGTATAAAATATGTCTACCTGTTGTTACCAGTTAAAACCTAAGAGCACTCCCCCCCCCTCCCCCATCCACCACCACCACCACCACTGTTTTATTTGAATACTTTTTTAGGAGGTCTAGAGATGTAAATATAGTAAAGATTAAATGGAAATCTCAAAAGAAAGTTTAAAAAAAATTAAATAATCAAATCTGTGCAGCAGCGATGTCATTTATTTATTTCTGTTTTCCCATGTTGCTAATCACGTTGCGTTCCCTCAGATTTACATTGTGACCCTTTGGGAACCACCGGTAGTGCTGAGCCGATCAGGAACTATTCTGATGATTGATTAGCTGGTTTTTAACATGGATGTTTCCGGCTGCATCATAGTAACCTGAATGTCTTTGGGGGGTTTTTGACTGTTGGTTGAACAAAACAAAACATTTGATGACGTCACCTCGGCCTGGAGAAGGCTTTCCGCTGTTTTACAGACCAGATGATTAATTGAGAAAATAATATGCAGATTAACAGATAATGAAAACAATCGTTAGATGCAGTCCTAGCAGAAAAATCGCTCAAGCTGCTGCTCCACCTACATTAAGTATCAAATCATATCTACCAGCACTGTGTTTTTGTTGGAGCAAATGTTCAAAGTCAATGCCATTAAACATTGTTCTTTAAAACAGTGGCAACATCTTCTATGTCTGATTCATAGCATGAAAACCACCTAGCTCCTCATTCAGGCTGTTTTAATATTCTACCAAAAAAAGAAACATATAAGAAACATAAGCTTAGATCTTAGGTTAGGGGATCCCAATCAAACATGGTGGCGGTTGTATTAACCAAAATGTTATTTCATGAAGATATAAGAAGTCTTAAAGCGCCCATGTCGAAAACAGCCCGCCATCACGCTCTCAGCTCTCGGTTTTGGGCAAGGCTGCATGATGCAACATGCAAAAAAAAAAAAAAAAAAAAGCTGCTGACTTAAAAAGCTGTGTCAAAAGTTTCATGTTTGTGCTCTCACAGCGAGCGGAGAGGCTGAAGTGTTTACTATGTGAACACAGCCGGTGAAAAGTTTAGGACATCGAGGCACAAGGTAGCGTCGGCCTCGAGAAGGTCGTGTTTTTAAAACTTTGTTTTGTGTCACCGAGCAACAGACTGAAGCACATTGAACAGGAAGTCAGTTGTGGCATTAGCGGTCAGGCCACATTTTGGTATATTTGTATCAGTGTGCAGAGGAGAGAGAGAGAGAGAGAGGGAGAGAGAGGAGGAAGATAAAGAAAGAGCGGGAGCGCGTGTCTGTGGTCGTGAAAACATGAGCTGAACGTACTGCGCTGAAAACTGAAGGTGATGAGCGGCTGCAGGTCACGATAATATCAACAGTTGGAGTGTTAACCCAACTCTTTAAAAATGTCTTTTTCATCACGTAGCACTGTTCACCATCGTGTCTTCTCGTGAGAATTAGCTGTAAGCCGCGTGTTTTGTCCTGCACGGTTTCACTTCTGCACAGAGAAAAAGGGCCTCTGAAGGCACTCGGTGTGTGAGAGGAAGACGAGAAGACAACAGCAACAGAAGTAAAACAAAGCAATCAGCTGAAGACGAAAAAACTGAGAATGTGGTCGAAAAAAAAGCTGAGCAGGACAATATGAAGTCCTACGACACAATCCTGTCACATGCATTGTTTATTTGTTTATTTATTTTTCACCTACTTTATTTAGATCCCTTAATTTACAACATTATGTTTCACGCACATCCGTGTACAGCATTAAACATTTAAAGGGGAACTCCACTGATTTCACACATCAAAGTCTGTTTACAGGTCTTGGGGAGTTACAAAATTGAATTCTGCGCGAAGTCTGATAAATTGCCTCAAGTGATGTCACTTGAGGACCTACCGGTTTAAAAATGAAACACATCTGGGAGGCGTGGCTTACCAGGCCTCTGTAGCCCGCTCGTCACCTTCGCTGAAGCTTAGCGGCTGGATAGAGACGGATCATAGTCTGAACACCACGCCCATTCGATAAACCTTCGATTTTCAACATGTCAAAGGAATATTTTAGCACCCCATGTCTACCAGAGAGGACATACTCAATGTTGTCGAGCTAAGGCGCTAGCTTTCTGATTTAGCTACATTCGACTGCACAAGTTGCATACTGTCAAAATGCTTTCGCGTAACTTGCGTCACTATAGTTATTCTATAACTGACATTTGGATATTTGACTGACCAGGGACAAAATGCTTGTTGCACACTTGTCACTAGTCCTGGTGACGCCTCACGTCTGCATCCACTTTCAGCAGGGTTCAGCAGCTTCTAAAAACTCAGTTCTGGGTTTTTTACCCTGTTGGTGGTTCATCCCACCGCACGGCAGCTTTCAGGCCTGTTTCTGTTGTTTGCAAGCAGACCGAAATGACGAGGAAGCACCTTCACGTAATACAAAGTCAATGGAGATCGATGAATTGTTTTCCCCTCCGGTGTGGGCAGGACTTAAATAAATGCTTCTATGTAGGCACCAGGTTTTAACAAGGAAGATAAATGCACGATGATATCTGTGGTTCTGCTGCCTCAATGATTTTTTAAATAGATTTTTTTTATCATCTGTGTCTGTAAATCTTTAGCAACTAATATCAGGGGATATTTGTTTCATGTGAGATCAACCAATATAATTAGTCTTTAATTTTTTTAAACTAAAATCTTTTGTCTGTGCTTGTTTAAAATAAAGGGCGTATCCATTACACAGCAGCAAATGTTCCATGCAGCAGCAGCAGCAGCAGCAGCAGCAGCAGGTTGCTGAAATCCCACACACTGCTTACTTCTGTATCAGTTTGTCTGCAGCCTCGAGGAAATGCCAAACTGTGTGCCATGCATTAAAATGTGGTTCACAATGCTCAGGCAACAATTGAGCTAAAAAAAAACACCCACCCACCCACACACACACACACACACACACACACACACACACACACACACACACACACACACACACACACACACACAGGCAAAAAAGAAAAGAAAAACAATGCGAAGGCGGCACTTCAATCAAGGCTGTACTCTTGTTGCTGTCCAATGAACGCCCTCTCATCCCCTGAACACAGGCCTTTAGGGTTGTTTTCCAGCTTTAAAATGACCCACATTTTTACCCTGTGCCCCCCCCCCTCCCCCACCATTTCCTCTCCCTTGGCCTGTGCCAAAAGGTTCCTCTGCACATGGCGGCCAGGTTTCCTGTAGGCCACTGAAAAAGCACGGCACTGACGTACAAGGCCCAAAGACAATGCTCAGCTCCTCTAAACAAACACGCACTTGCACCCACTCAGACTGCATCGCACATGCACACGTTTAATTTGAGCAGCAGACAGAACAACAGGTCCGGCATTTTGCCCTCCCCAAGTGCTGCTGGATGAAAGTGCCATCTCGGGGTGGTTTTGAGGCCTCGCTGTAGGTGCTCAACACAGGAAGACGGACTAAAATCTCGATTAGACTCAGCCTTGAGCTAACCCCCCCTCCTGCAACCCCAATCCTAACGACAAAATAAAACTGCGGTTATGGTTACTGATGTTTTTTAAGATTAGGCAGCCTCCTGACTGCCTATACACTATTTCTCAGCAGTGTACTTGTCATTTCACTCCTGAGTATTTTTCTAAGTGGTTTGGAAACCTGGTGTATATCTCTGATTGTTTAGCTTGACCATACACTTAAAGTTTTAATCAATCAATAAGCAATTCAGGGTCAGGAAAAAAAAAGTGTACGTGAAATGGTCCCAAATCTCAAAATCTACTGTTCAAGTACCTCTGAGCCAGTCAGTAAACCTGGAAGAGTTTAAGAGTACTGCTAAAAACAAGTCAGTACATCCCAATAAAAGAACATTTTAAACACATTCCTATCCACAAAACTAGAAACAGCAAATCAGCATGTAGCTTCAGAAATATGTAATATCCAAATATACAATACCAACTTTGTCAATTTGTTCAACACAGACAATTTCTCAGTCAAGGACTAAAGTCAGTCGTTACATTTTATGGATCTTTTTAACTATTTTAAGCAAATTATCTACCGTTGGTGAATTCTGTAAGCACTTACAAATGCCTTTTTTATTAGTTTTTTCTGTTGCGGTGAATGTTTAAAGCAGATATGATATCAGAGAAATGATTTCCTGTCATTTCTTTTGATATATCCTCTGCAAACTACATTATGGTTATTGATTTTGTTGATTCACAATCAAGTTCCATAAGAAAAAGGGACAAAACGTTCCTTCTCTGCTAAGAGTGAGCTTTAAATATGGAAATCCTAAAAACCTTTCATTTAAAATTTCAGATAAAAAGTCAATTAGGACTCCTTTATCTTACTGAAGGATCTTAGGTGGAATAAACGGAGTGTGTGCGTGAAAAAAGACAGGTTGTGACCCGATACATTAATGGCAGACACTGACCGCTGTGGCTCTGTTGGACAGGAAGCGCTGTCCGTGGTGAGTGAGGATCAGCCCATATTCGAGACGACCTACACCGCAGCCCCGGCCATGCACATGAAGACTGAGATGACGTCGCCCGGCGGGTACGGCCAGGCCTCCAAGCAGAGTCCCGAGCCCACCGAGCCGGAGTGGGTGGGGTCAGCGACCCAAAACCCTGGGAAAAGAGGCGAACACGTCAATGGAACCAGGTGAGTCAGGACAGGCCGAGGCCACAGATTCCCGCATTATCTGACTGTTGGTTTGTCACCATCCGGGCAACATTTTGGGTTTTTCCCAAACCCTAAAAATGTTTATAGTTCACTTAACAAACACGTGTTGCTTTGTTGTTTCCATCACTGATATGTGAAAAAGAATATATACCAAATATGGTAATTATGGTATTTTAACTTAAAGGGTTAAATATTGTCAGTGGTGGAAAGTAACTAAGTATATTTGCTCATGTACTTTACTTGAGTTTTTCCATTTTCTGCAACTTTATATGCCACCTATATTAATGTGACAGCTGTAGTTACTAGTACGTTTTCAGAGTAAGATCTTACATTTAAAATTCAACACATTGTTAAAGATTAAACCAGTGGTTGGTGTATCAGAACTTTGCTTTTTCTTCTTTCCTGTCTCATGAATCATCTCACGACCTTTGAGATTTATCTGGTGGCCCATAGGAGGGGCCCGACCCCTAAGGTGGGAACCACTGGACTAAACTACCGAACAGTATTTAAGTAATGAAAACCAGCTCCAGCTTGACCCGCTCCAATAAAAATAATATTAACAATCTAGTGTCACAAGTTTCTACAGAATGAGTACTTTTACTTACAGGATATTTTCTTGACACATCTGTACTTTTACTTAAGTAGGATTTTGAATGCAGGGCTTTTAAATTGTAATGGAGAATTGTTTTATTGGTACATTTACAGGGTGTAAATATTTCCTATGGTGCAAGTCCAAACTTGGCTCCAGGTTACTGGCCTAGGCCCAGGTTAATGCCTAAATGTACCACCGTCCTGCTTTTTACAGAGCATTTCACTAAAACCTTGTTGGTGTTGGCACTAAATTTATCTCCTGTGAGCTACAGAAATTAGCAAACACCGCAACAGGAAATCAACTTGCACCCAGTTGAAGCTGTGAAATCTTCGGTCTATGGCCAGAGATTATCAGCCACAGTAAACATCTCAAACATTTGAAATGATAGCGGTTCTTAGAGCTAGATAAATAATCGTTATAAGACATTTAAAAAGATCAAATGACCCCTCTACACAACAAATAATGCTTTCTCCTGTCTGTTCTAGCCGCGAGTCCCCTGTGGACTGCAGTGTCACCAAGCGCTCCAGGCACATGAGCAACGATGGGGCCCCGATGCCGTACCAGGCCTCGTACCCGGAGCCCCGCGTCAGCCCCCAGACGGCCACCCCACCCAGCAGTGCCACAGAGGAGAAGAGGGTCATTGTGCCGGCAGGTGAGCAGAGTCACGCGATAACCCTCTGCCCTCACGCGAGACCTTTCCAGCTTGAACAATATCAATTTATGAATCCCAGATGGGCACGGCGCGTGCTTGTGCATCTAACCCTACTTCACGGTAGCCTGGTTGAGCACCATATCCGTGTTAAAAGTGGATGTTTTTTAAAATGTGTGAAGTGTCTGAAGAGTAAATTTAGCACTCAGGACTGTGAAATTAAAGAGAAAGCGATCGAGCAGGAATAGATGTGTGATGATCATTTTTAATCATCCTGCTTCCTGTCGCGGCTGACGTGTTCCTTCATTACAATGAACACGGACATTGTCGTTTATTTTGACTCAAGCCCACAAACATCGTACGTCTGCTGTCAATACTCACCAATGTGTATTAATCACCAGCTGGAAATAGTCCCCAACAGATGCACTATTTACAGTAGTTTTAGGAAGTTAAGCCTTTTTTTTAAAGTAAATAAACTACACACATGGCAGGGAAGTGAGAAAGTATCCAGATGGACTCAGGCATTGCAGATGTAAAGAATAGCACCAGCCCCATCACTTAAACCACAGAAGACAAAGAATATCCTTCAGTTGAATATGACATCAAAACAGGAAGGATGTGTCACTGCTTTATACGGCGTTCGTACAGCCCTGTGTTTTCAAGCACTTTCAAGGTACCTTAACCACAATTTCCAGATTCTCGAATGCCTGGAGACAACAAACAATTATTACGACGGGATTGTTTCATTTCAAATGTTAAAAGATTTTTGGCTTACATGAGATGATGAAACACCAGATTAGGTTGAAAATGAAGCATTTTTTAAGGAGTGTTTGTGAATTCAAGCATATTCCTAACCTTGAAAAGGTTAAACGGTTCAAATTAAGCTATTTTTAAACAGACCCTGTCTATAGACATTAAAAAAGGTAACATTTATCCAAAAATACTCCTAAAAGAGCATTGTCAAAGTTACAAATCCCTAATTTCAGTGTCGCTGGCACCTGTGTGTTCAAGCTGAGTTGCCTCATATTTGATCCAAACACCTCGTTGATGAGTGGTCATCCCGGACGACTCGGAGCTTTTTAACTTTTGCTACAGCTGAACTGTGAGCACAGTGGATTTCCCTTTTTCTTTGCACAGGAAAATTAAGTATCGACAGTGATGTGTCACCACTATCAAGACTACTCATAGTCAAGGTTCAGACAACTCGCTGCGATGAATCACAGACAGCTAAAAACGAACCATTCTCCGTCTTGCACAGTTCTAATACCGTTATCGTCCTGTGCGACTCATCATTTTAGCACTTCAGAGGAGCGTGTCCGTGTGCACGTTACGTGAAGGGATCCCTCTTCAGACAGTGATCAATAGAGGGGCTCTGTGAAAATCAGACAGAGTTCGTCAATGAGTCACCCGCACAGAGTAACTCTCCTTCATAATGCACGGATGTTGCATCACAGTAGCATGTGTTCAGTTAACCAAGGACAATCAGGACCTGAGGGTGTGGCAACTAAAGCTCCTGCCTAATATTACGGGCAATTCACAGTCATAGTTTGCTACTGGAAATGAGTTTACCTTCCTGAACCAGACTAGTGATTTATTTTTGCACTGTGCCAAGACACTGAAATCTATGGAGTTAAAAGCTAACAAATGTCTTGATTCTTAGGATAAGACAACTATACAAACCTTATAATCAGTATACATAAAAGTGAACGTGTGAGATTTCATAATGTGCTTGGGCAAAGTGATATAGTCCCTTAGATTGGGAGTAATCTACAAAGCATGCAAGAGTAGAAAGATTGTAAAGAAAACTAATTGATGATAAAAAAAAGAATCCAACAAAACATATTTGCTGTTGCCAATTAATAGTATTTAAACGTAATTTATAAAAGACAGGGTTGAAAAAATAGAAAGGATATCTAATTTTATATGATATAGGATATGAAATGTATAGTAATGGAACAGTGATATATAATTGTTTATTTACAGGCGTTGTTAGATGTTACTACAAAAAGCTTTCTTTATACGCATTATGAAAAATGCAGGGGTCTCTTAAAACCTTTCTAAGACCTCAAAAGAAAATGTAATAACCTTTCCACAGCAGAAAAAACGCACATTAGGGCTTAGTGATATTTTTTCAATCAATGACTATATTAATGTAGATATTTTTCCAAAATTGAAATGTATCAAACAAAGGCAAAATGTCAAAACCACGGTTTGCGTCGGTCCATGAAGACCCCTGAGGCCGTATTCAGCTCAGCATTATCGTTAATTATTTGTTTACTTCCTGACGTTACCTTCAGGGAAATCGCGAGAGCAGGTGTCCCTAACCCTAAATACACAAAATATTTGATATTATTGTAGCTTAACTACTGAAATAAGAAAAACAATAGATATTTTAATAGGTAACTTTAAATTGTGTGAGACAAAGTGATTCAAGCATCATTTCAAAATGTATGACCTTCCATAACAAAAAAAAGACTTAAAAAGTCTTAAAAAGTCTTGATTTTTAAGGATGTGCGGATACTTTGCAAATTGTCAACAAACAAAAGAGAAAACTCTTGAACGATGCTTCTTAAAATTAAACATGGAAACACATGATAACCATGTTTTGAGTTTGTTTGCAGAGTAGTTATACCCAACCCTCCACCCATTTAAAAATGAGTAAATCACAAGTATCAGTACTCATATCAGAGTAGTTTCCGGTGTTACTCAGCACATGTCCTACAAACAAATTATTTTTGACCAAAGTTTCTTCAGACTATTTCTGTATAATGGTCCTCCCTCCATCCTCTATTTTCTTTTATTTTTCAAGAGCATTTTCATTAAGGAAACCAACAGAACAGCATCTCTCTGGTGTAAAACACCAGATAAAATGTCCAAAAACGAGATAATTTAAAAGATCGTTTACATGTTTTCATCCAACAAAGTGAAGCATGGAAGCACTCCAGTGTCAGATTTGATATTAAGTGTTACAGCGAGCCACAACTGACGTATTAAGACATCTCAATATCTGCTTCCTCACTGTTTACCTGCTGGACAAAAGATATCGGACCACGATTTACTTGAAATTGACGATTTACTACTTTTGTAACAATAAGTAAAACACATTTGAGGGGAGGGGGGACTTCAGGTATTTGCACTGGAAATCCGTTATGTAAATTATATTCGTTTGAACAGAGTCATTTATGACTCCTCTCCCTGCAGCTTCTACAACTTCCTATTTATGTGACTGAAAGCCAGAACCGCATCTATTTCCCATTAAAAGTCCAGATAGTATGTGCAAACCCTATCCAGCTCAATTCAACAAAGTGAGCCACCATGTTATAAATCAGCGAGTCTTTTCTGATCATTTCTATGCGACTCTCCTCCCTCCATGTTCTTGCCTCCAGACCCTGAGGTTTGGACACAGGACCACGTGCGGCAGTGGCTGGACTGGGCCATCAAGGAGTACGTCCTGGAGGAGGTGGACGTTATGCTTTTCCAAGCGCTGGACGGCAAAGCCCTGTGCAAGATGACCAAGGACGACATGATGCGTCTCACGTCGGCCTACAACGCAGACATCCTGCTCTCACACCTCAGCTACCTCCGGCAGAGTAAGGCTTGCTTCACATCCCAGATCTTTCCCTCTCTCCACAGCTGACAACATTGTTGCTGGTGTCCAGCTTCTCAGAATCGAGGATTCGCTGCTTATTTCTCTGTTTGTCATTGCAAATATTTTATGTTTTGCAGTTTTGGACTCACTTTTACCTTTGACTGTAAATTTTCCCTGTTTTCTGAAATGATATACACTTGGTGATTGATCTATGACTCGGAACAAATAACTGATTATAGAAACTTCAGTAATTTCAGCTCTAAAAACACTTCTTCGTATGAATGTGTCAACATTGAAATTGGCATTTAAAAAGTTCACTAGCCTTTAATTATAAATTTGATTCATGACATCTAAATTTCACCTAAGTACAATTGAGGATGTGGACAAAATAATAGAAACATCTTGCTATAGATGGGCACTTATGAGGTCCTAATAATGTTTTCTGTGGAGGCTGGTGTCATTTGAGTTGTGTTGTTAACCAAATTTGTTTCCTTCTGTAACTTCCTCTTTGCTAGCGTAGGTTAGTTAGTTAGTTTCCTGTACTTTGCATACAATATGTTGTCATGATTTCTGATGGGTGCCACATTGCATCATTTTGCAGTGTTTGTAACTGTAGCAGCAGCAGTTTAGATTCTGCAAATCACTGCGTTGCATGCAGCTGAAGAACACAATACAAGGGGTGGACAAAATGACATCTTAAAATATTACACCAGTACTACAATCAACACCGCGAAACAGAGTCCCCAAAAGGCCTCAACAATGTCTTCATTGCCTACCCTTTATCTCCAAATACTTTTCATAACACTCAAACTCTACCTGGGTATGATTGATGATTAAATCTAATATGGACTTTTTTGGGTTTACTTCAGGTAGCCCTACGTTCTCGTACCCCACAACTCCCACCAACAGCACACCACCGCAACAACCCAGACTACAGGTGAAAGCAGGTGAGCCCATCCACTCTCCTTCATCACCTCCTTTTCATTAAAGGCCATGAAAACCTATTTCCTCAATACGCTCCTTGCCACAAGCGACAGGGTCCAACACGAACACGAACACGCTAATGATCTAGTTTTTGGTAGTTTCACTTGAGAGATTTGTGTATTTGTTTTTGTCTTTTCTCACTGGTGTTGAGTGGGCGGGGTTCAGTTGGAACTATGTGATGTCACACAATTCTGTGCACCAATCGGCATTTAGCAACATTTAAATCAAAACATAACAATAAATGTGGCTTCTTTTGCTGGTTCTGATGAAGCAGATTAGCTGAGTTTTAAGTGTTAACCTCTTAATAACTCAGTAAGGATTTATTTTCCCAAAAAGCACAAGCAAGTTGTGAACTTATATATATATAATATCATCACTTTTTAAGCAAACGTGTTACAGCAGCTACAGAGCAAAACCAGCATTCATTTGTTGTCGTGTTTCTGGACCACCTGATGAATAAGTAAGTCCAAAATTCCCTCTCTTTTAGCTCCATCTTTGGTCTCTTCCACCTCCTGCTGGAAATATCTGTCTCTTTAGCTGCTAAACGCTCCACTGTGTTCACCAGCTACTCACAAACTGTGTCTGTCTGCTGTTTGGTGCTGGGCAGGTGGGTTTTAACTGATGTTTTGCTCGTGTTTCACAATGGTGTTGGTGGTTGGAATTTATAGTTTTTTAAAGCAGTTTTTAAATTTCAATGCAAATGTACAAGTTACTTTCTAGTCATGATTATCATACAAGTATATAAGCAGTTAAACACATCAATTACATCTCTAAAAATGTAACTATATACATGGATGCAATTTTACTAAATACAATCTTAGGATACTACTGAACTGCATTTATGTTACTTTTCATAGATTTCATATTAAGATTTTAAAATAACAGCTTATAAAACAATGTATAAAAATGACCAGTGGTCCCCAACATTCAACTAAACTACCTAAATGTATATAAAGTAGTTTATATGGTACAACAGAAAAATGATACTTACACATTGATGCATCAGTATTAATCGAATATCATATATACAAATATATCACTCAAGGGCCATTGTTTTCATTTTACTTTAGATACTTTAAACTTTTTGCTGATAATGTTTCTGTTTTACGTTTAATGGAGGACTTTTACATTGTTGTATTGGTACTTTTACTTAAATAATCTGAGTAGTTCAATACATGATACATAACAGACCAAAAAAAGTTAATATGATTTAAACGAGTGTTTCTTGCTCAAAGTTGAGAATTCAGAAAGGGTCACATTATCACACCCATCAGAAAAGTACTTGAATGATTTACGGGTTTTAAAATAATGTGTTGGAGTTTCCGAACTGTGTTTCATAGTTTCAAGAGTCTAAAAAGGTTCTTTGGCACAACATTTGGCCTCAGTTGACAAAACTTTGATGAGTCCAAAACTCAACAGCCAGTTTCAGACAGGAAACAGCTGCACTGGCGCAGGAAATGGGGGGTATGGGTCCTGCTCCTGGGACACAATTCACAATCTTGTGGCTACAGGGGTGGCCTGAACAAAAGAATGCTTGCCCAAGAAACTGCAGGTCATCTGCAGACCTCCAAACTCTTATCGTCTTGGTCTCCATTTACTGACTTCCTTCCCACTATAGCTGAACTGTCCACTTCAAAGCCTTGTTGTGCCACGTGCCTGTCAATGTCTAGTATCATCCTTGTTTTTTTTTGTTTTGTGTGTGCAGAGAGCAGTTTTGATGAGATCAGCCGCAGGAACAGCTGGCCGGCAAACACCATGACTGCAGTGCCAAAAGGTATGACAACAAAAACAGAGAATGATATGAAACTAATGATCAGGATGAATTTTTTCATGCATGAACAACTACTGGTTTTGCATAGAAATTGACTCTTTGTAAATTTAAAACCAGTCCACAGCTGAGGATCAAACAATTTCACATTAATAATTTCCTTTTTGATTTGTAGGTCCCTCCATGGAGCACCAACACAGCACAAGAGTTACAGAACCTGCTCCAAGAATTGTGCAAGGTATCAAGGCCACTCGTATCAAATCTTTTCATATTCATAACACATGGACCTTTAAGCAGGTCAATCGCTACAAGCACACATTGTGCTGGAAAGGATTGTTTTAAGATCAGGAGGTTTTATTTCCTTTATGGGAGCTTTTATGGGATTCAGTCAAGATCCCAATGTTTCCAGAGACTGGTTCAATTATAAAAGGACACAGGTAAACAAGACTAAGAGTCTGCACCTTGGCACAGCGGTACTTTGAGCTAAATGCTAACATTAGCATGCTAATGTGCTCACAATGACAATGCTAACATGCTGATGTTAAGCAGACATAATAATCACAATCTTTTTGTTTAGTGTGTTAGCATGCTAACCATTGCTAATGAGCCCTAAACACAAAGTACAGCTCAGGCTGACGGGGCTGTCACTAATCTGTGGGTATTTAGTCATAAATCAAAAAAAGTAACATCAGCAATAAAGAAGATGTAAAAATAATGGATATGCTTTTTCTTCTTTACAGACCCATATCAGACATTAGGGCCCATTAGCAGTCGACTAGCCAATCCAGGTAAGGACCTAAACCACCACAAGATAACCCAACAAGAATGACACAAATGAGGCCTTTACACTGCTTTGGCAAAATGAGAGAAAAGCAAGCACGGGCTTGCACACATGCACTTACTTTCCAAAATGGAGTGAACATCAAGCAACGCCTGTTGTGTCAGCAGAATTGCATCATGCTTACACTGAGACGAAATCTGGCTTCCCTCTCACCAAAATGACTGTTTGCCCTGCTGTTTCCTCACAGAAGGCCAAGCCCTCAGCTCATCCAAGAACCGAACAGGCAAACAAAGTCCATACAAGCTCCCTGACCCCAGCGCTCACAGGCCTGTGGGTAGGTGTCTGCCCCGATGTCTTGTCACTTCCTCCAAGCCACACAGTGAAAAGGTCACATTTGGTGAAAAAAAAGACTATCATACTAGTACTAAGAGAGAAACCCATACAAAACTCCTAAGTATTTCTTTCAACGAAATACTTAGGAGCTGTCCAAGGTCCTGGAATAACTGGATGCATCAGGAGGAGTTGGAATTATTGTGTTTTTACTTTATACAAAACTCTAATGCAAATTTTAAAGGCTACCTGGTGCTCATGACTTGATTTTGATATGAAGATGATCACATCCTCTGAAAGGTTTCAATATTACAAGAGAAAGAATCAAGATGCACCAACGTTTCACACAGCCAGTACTGGTCATTTTCTGTTGTGCTTTGTGTGACCAACCCATGAAGCCAGTACCCAATCCCTGAACTCTTCCACTCGATTTCTCCTCCCAGGTTCGGGACAGATCCAGCTGTGGCAGTTCCTGCTGGAGCTGCTGTCCGACAGCAACAACGCCGGCATCATCACCTGGGAGGGCACCAACGGCGAGTTCAAGATGACGGACCCGGACGAGGTGGCCAAGCGATGGGGCGAGCGCAAGAGCAAGCCGAACATGAACTACGACAAGCTGAGCCGCGCCCTGCGCTACTACTACGACAAGAACATCATGACTAAGGTGCATGGCAAGCGCTACGCCTACAAATTTGACTTCCAAGGCATCTCGCAGGCACACCAGAATCACTCCGCAGAAGGGGGGATTGTTAAGTACCAGACTGAGATGCCTTACGTCCAGCCCTACCACAGCCACCAGCCCAAAATGAACTTCATGAGTGGCCATCCTGCATCCATGCCCGTCTCCCCAGGGAACTTTTTCGGTCCTCCATCACCATACTGGAACTCACCCAACAGCCCCATTTATCCTGGGCCAGCCATGACCAGACATCCCGCCTCGCACTCCCACCTGAGCTCGTACTACTGAGGACGATGCATTTCAAACATGGGGATAGGTGGGATCCCAAATGTGCTAGAAAACAAAAACAAAAACAAACATGCACACTCCATCCAGGATGCACCTGAGCTGAACCCCGTCTGAAATGAAGGTGATATGACGCTACGGTCTGTTTCTGATAGGGGCATTATGTGTCCTCATCGCATTCCTTCTAAAAAATTGACATTCGTGAAGGAAATTAATTCTGTGTTGAATGAAAAAGATTGGCATTATACTCCTCCCAAGATTTTCGTGAATATAGTGATGACACATTGTATTAACGGTTATTAAAATGTTATGAAACCAAGTTTATTTTGTAAGTAATTTCTTTGACAGTGTTGTAAAGACCAAAGACATAGCCTTGACCGGTGAGTAGCTTAACGGTTTTGTTACTTGTTTGTTATTTTCTCTTCATAGGTCGAAACTGCAGTTATCACATTCAATGACCTGACATTTGTAAAACAGAAATTGTACAGAATGACTGTCATGTAGCAACATAATATTTACTCATGATGTAAAGCTAATAAATGATGCTTGTACCTGAAAATGAACTCCTGTGAGTTTTATCATTTATAGATTCTGTATAGGAACCTTTTGAGGGTCTTTTCAATGATTGACAAAATGATTTACAAGTTTCCACTTTCTTAAAAGGAGTGTTTGACATTTTCGGAAATGTGGTGTTAGATGAAGAGATTGACACCACTCATATCGGTCTGTTCAATATTGAGCTACAACCAGCTGCTGGTTAGCTTAGCTTAGCATATGACTGAAAACAAGCAGCGACATCTAGCCTGGCTCTGTCCAAAGTAAAAAAAATAAATAATAATAACTGTCTCTAAAGCTCACAAATCAACACATTATATCGTTTTTGTTTAGTCCACACAACATATTTATTTGTGCTAAGTTACGCTAACTGGCTGGAGCTTAATACTGAATGGAGAGATATGAGTGGTGTCAATTTTCTCAACTAACTCTCAGCAAGAAAGCCAATTAGCTTTTTTCCCCAAAATATTGAACTTTGTTTATGAGATAACTTTCTCTAAAACGTTCTCAATCATGTAATAACACAGACACCATTTGCACTCAAAAAACATTTACATGAACCTTTAGATTATTGCTTAGGAGTCACGTAATGAGCCACCTGGACTGAACTTATCACTGTACAAACGTCAGCTTTATTTGTCAAAAACAAAAATGTCTTCAAATATTGTGCGCGGTTCTGTGACCTCCTCCTCCTCCTCCTCCTCTTCTTCCTCATCCATAACAGCAGAGCCCTTCACCTGCTTCTTCTCACCTTCCACCTCAATCCACGTCACTCCTCCACCACCAAAGGGCCACTCCAACTCCATCGTATTCTCCTCCTCACCCACTGCTTCAGGCTGTAAAGTCAGTGGTGCTGCTGTTGCTGTTGTTGTTATTGTTGTGGTGGAGACAGCCTTCCTCTTGGGGGCTGTAGTAGGTTTCACTTTGGGCTCTATTGTCCACGGCCTGCTGCTGATTATTTTGGTCACTGGAAAATGTTGAATTGTTGGTATTAGAATGTAACAAAGTGTAAAGACTAAAAAAGTATTAATCCAGTTTTACATGTCGCAGTAAAAATATTAAATATAATAAGAGACAAAAGAAGGACAAAAAAGAGCCACATAATGAGATAAAAGGGAAATAGCTTGATTTTTTGCTGCATTCATTGGAGAATATTTACAGTTGCAAATTAGGACACCTTTTGGTGATCTAGTAGGTATTTACAGCAGCAGGATGTTGTGGGCAGGACTGAATCAAAATAAACAGCGGCCATGTTCAGGGTAATAAAGGAACATGTCACCTAATGCAACAGTGTGGCTCACATTTGTGTTTTTAACAGTTTTTGGACAACAATGGAGGCTAATGGCAGAAAGGACAGACAATACTTGTTATTAGGATCAAGTCATTGTTGGTTTGGGTCTTTTCATGGGATTTGTCGACAGTACAGAATTTCTCCAGCCTTATTCTTTAACGGTAATACGACGTGTTATATTACGTCAAATGAGGGAAGCAACGACTCACCTGTGGAGGCAGCAGAGCCACAGTTGGATTTGCAGCAGGTGCACACAGAGTCTGCGCCATACAGCTCAACCCATCTGAAGAAAATAATAATAATAATAAAGTGATGAAGAGCTGAGCCTTTCTGTGTGTCAAGAATTGTACAGCACGTTTGAACTTCTCATTTCTCATTCTTCAGTTTCTTTAAGAAAAAGAAAAAAAACAACCTCCAAACGAACCTAGTTGCTTTTGTGTTGTAGTTGCAGGACTTGGCTGTAGGTGTGGGGACAGAACTGCCCACAGACATGGTGCAGTGCATGTATAGCTGCTACAGGAGATCAGATCACAAGATTGGCATGAAATTCAAACAGAAACCAGACTGTTTGTGGCAAAAACATAAGTGCAAAGGCTGCAGAAAAACAATATAACACAAAAATACAGTTTAAAACAAAATAGCTGACCTGGCCTGTCATTCCCTTGAACAAGAAGGCATCCACAGAGAATCTCACAGCGTTGTGTTTGTATGGGATGAATCTGGAGCGGCTGTGATCAACCATACACCTTTATCACAGGGAGAGAAACCTGACCTTAACTATTTGCACATTTTTTTAATACATATCCATTTCTTTTTTAAATAAAAACGGCGTGACAATATATCTCGAGAGCTTCAGTTTGTGTGAGAGCGAGACGGTCATTACCCAAAGTTTATCACAACTGAAAACTGGGGCCTGGAGGTGTGGGACTTCTCTGGAGTTGCGTAACACGAGTGGACGTACAGCCTTTCGTCTTGGGACACAGACTGAGCCTCTGCCTCAAAGTACATGGGCTCCCCTAGCACGTACTGATCTGACGGGAAAAGCCTTTCCCACTCAGCTGAAAGACAGAAGGAAGGTCAAGGGCCACAAATCAAATTTCAAGAAGTCCCAAACTAACGCTTTAAGACCTTTGGGAGCCCACAGAAATCAGTTGTTGGCTGATAAGATACAATTTGCAGGTGTTACCATTTCGTGGAGTCAGGATGAATTTTGCTCTGTTCTTCATTGGTTTGATGACCTTGTGCATCTGCATCTTTGGTGTGTAGCCAATTTTGTAGGAGTATTGATACCTAAACAGTTAAATATAGTGTGCAAATTGCAACTGTTAAAATATGATTTGTATGTTACAAAGAAATGAGTGCAGAACACTTTCTGGTCTGAATCTGTACCTGTTATAATAGCATGCGACAGGCAGGGTGAAGGGCACAGCTCGTCTGATTGGTCCTTGGAGCCTTGGTGGGTCATATTGTAGTTTGTTTGAATAGGCCACCTGGTTATTACTTATCTGTAAAGAAACAATTAGTTTATCCTTTATTTAACAAGACTAAGAATCGTCATCCACCTGCATGACAATGCTGACAGTTAATCCACAGGGGGAAATTAATGTGTACCAAATTTTATGGCAATCCATCCAAAAAGGTATTGAGAATACATGACTACAACTTATGCTTGACAATTTATGCTAGAGCCCAAGGTGTCAACTGTCCAAAACCCACTAATATTTAATTGACTACAATAATGTCGGATAAAGAAAAGCAGCACATTATCACATTTGAGAAACTAGTCTATCAATTATTTTGGATTTTTGCTTGAAAAAAAAATAAAAAATAAAAAAGACAGACGATTAGTTGATTGTCAAAATAGTTCCTGCAGGATACATTTTCCCACAATTGACAGATTAATTACTGTAGCTACTCACTAGAGAGAAGGTCGGGGGGGTATCAGTAGGATTCATCCTCTGGGAACCATGAATGGCTGTACTAAATTTGGTGTTGATGTTGAGATATAGGCCCACTATTTTACAGGATAAATGAAAACTTTGACCTGCTGGGGGCGCTGCAGGAAGATCATGGCATTACCAAAGTCATTTGGACACATAATTTGATGCCTATCCATCATATAAATGTTTATATAGTTTCCCAAACGGAAAGGGAGCCACGCAGTTAGCATTGCTAGAAACTTTTAGCATGCGTATATTAGAGGATTATTAAAACTCACCGTGCGTTTGGTTCCACACATGCCGAGGTCATACTCAAAATAAAGGTGCTTCTTCGTAGATTTACTGGCTTGGCATGTCCCCAGTTTGAGCTGAGACTGCGGTTCCCCGGGGCCCAAAACGCTCCTCTGCACCTGCACCTGCATTTGTTTCCGCCTGCACGAAGTCTTTACAGAAGCATCCGAAACGCCGGTCCGAGCGGTGTTGGACCGAACCGGGAGCAGGATTTCACGCACGTACTCGGGTAACGGCTCTTGTCCGGTTCCTTTAGCTGGAGAAAAATGCTCTTTCTCCACCAGCGGCAGCCTCGAGTCCACAAACACCGGGAGGTGGAGGTACGGCGGCGGCAGAGTCGGCGTTTCTCTGAGGGAAACTTTTCTAATCACCCCAAACGTCGGTGGTGTTCCTCCATCAGTGGAGGACAACAGCGGCAACACGAGGAACAGTGAAAGGTAAACCATGCCCGGAACAACTGGTCAAAAGTAATAAATTAACTAGTTTAATTTGTATTTCAAGGTTTAGACTTAAAACGTCAACCTACATTGTTAAGAGCATCGTCAGTGGTGATGTTCTCATTAGTTGGGAGTCAAATCAACAGCACCTGGAAGCAGAAGGAAACAAAATGGCGCCGCTCACCGGTTGTTTCGTGAAAAACAACTTGTCCTGCTCACGACAGGTGTATTGATCATATTTATACCAGATCAGGAAAAAAAAAAAGCAGGTGGGTTGATTTACTGTTTAGACCCTTTTCATGTCAAGAGATTTGACGGAACAAAGTTCTAATTGATGTTATCTGTGCTTTTCATGCTGTGAAAAACGTCCAAAACTATGATAACATTATATATAACTCCCGTTTTATAATGTGTCTGTTAAGTTATCTTCTGCCTGGATACTAAAAATAAGTTATATCTTTGTAAAGTTGACACATACATTTATTAATTGTGGGTTGTAGTTGGTTGACCTTTGACTTAAACATGAAAATACAAAACTGAAAATTCTTCTTATACAATTGTGTCAATACATAAATTAAATTACTAATAAAGAGCCACCATTTCACCACTTTCAGGCCAGTCTGAAACATACCAAGAGAGTCTTGGTATGTTTCAAGTTGTCTGCACTTGTACTTAATTCATCTCCTCTGGGCCAGTAAACTGTCAGTTTCATCACTTTATGACATGATTTTTTATGTCTAGTCAATCTGAATACATGAGCAGTGAAGCGGCTGCCTCATCTACCTAAGAACGGGAACCTTTTCATGCTAAAGGTCACTGAAGCGCTGCTTGCAATATACAGGGCAGGTGTGGAGGTCCTCACTCTGGCCCTGTAGAGGGTCCGTGATACACATGTATACAGCTAAAACAGCATTTGTTCTTATTTGTTAAACTCACTGAAAACAATGGACTTATTGAAATGACATTTTATAGGAATTCTGTTGCTTTACACTGAAAAACAGCTCAGCAGCCAGAAAAACATGTCTTTTAGATGTTGTTTGCAATAATCAGTACGTATTTTTCCATCTCACACACATGATTAAACCAGCCTTGGTTTGGCACAGATTAGCACACAGTCACTAAAAGGAAGTTGAGTGCAGCGTCAGTTCATTAGAGGGCAGAACAGGCCACTCCGCTCCATGTCTGTCGCTTCCACGTTGCTCTCGTATTTTTCTATTCACCAAAGTGAGTGTGAAAGAAGTAGTGTGAGGAACGTGCCAGTCCAGCAGGGGCTGGCAGGTGTCGCAGCTCTGTTACACAGGTGTGCGGCGCAGCATTCGTTGGTGAAAGTGAAGTTGAGTCCCATGGTGCGTTTTTGACCCTCGACTCCACACAGGGAGGGGAGGACGCAGCTCTTCTCGTACAACACCACACGGAAGTCTCCTGAAAATCACGAGTTTGTTAGAAAACATCAGTCTGGGAGCGACTCACTCTCACTCACACACACACACACACACACACACACACACACACACACACAAAACCACATTGACACATCTCTCTCTGTATGCGTGGCACCACCTTTTATTTTTTTCACAGTTTTGATTCATTCAAAGTTTTGTTGAGTGACGTGAGGCTCCCTCACCGTTCTCGCCCACTGCTCTGCTGGACAGACAGACCTGCCCGGGCGGACACTTCAGAGGGAATCTGATGCAGTCCAGAGGCGAGATGGCCGGGAACACGCAGGCGTAGCAGAAGAGGGGAACTGAAGGACAGATGTGTTCATTTAAAACCACAACATGGCTCTAAAAGGTTTTTCTGAGGAGCTGGAGTGACTGACTTTGTTTTTTGGGATTATGATCCAAAACAAGATGAAAATGACAAAACGAGCACCATTTAAAAATAGACAATAACACCATCCTGTGTTAACGTTTTCTAATTGATGAGGTATTTATAGCTAAAGCTGCAGCTTTTAGGAGTAAAATTCAAGCACTTTCTACGTAAACCAAACATTTCCAGACTCTTAAAGCCTTTAATTGCTTCTATAAATGCCAGGAGACACAAGATCATTTCATTTCAGATATTAAAATATTTACATGATTGTGTAGATGTTGAAACACCAGACTGTGTTGGAAATTGAGCATTTTTCAAGTAATATATTTGAATTCAAGCATATTCCTAAAAAATTTAACTGTTCAAATAAAAGATTTTCCAAACTTACAAACCCTGTAGTTGACTCATTGGCAACTATTATGATAATCAATAGTTTCAGCTTCTTAAACGTGAGGATTTGCTGGTTTTCCTCGTTTGACTTTACAGTAAATGGAACATCTTTGGGTGTTTGACTTAGTCGAACAAAACAAGTCATTTAAAGGCCTCACCGCACATAAACGTGCACTAGTGTTTTGTTTACTTACCCACAGCTGGAAGTGAACAGAGGAGAAGCAGAGGGCAAACCAGCTGCGACATTACTGACTGTTTCTGTCTCTCAGGGAGGAAATGTTCTTGCAGCTCAATTCTTCAGCCCTTCGCTTCGTATTTTTCTTGCTGTTTTATAGAGCAAACCAGCCGCCGTCACGTGGAACCCAACAAACCTTGTTTTTATGACTAAAAAGTCAGTTTTCCAATTGGCTTCATCCAGACCTCTTCAGCCGGCCCAGCTTCTGGTTTCTCTTGATATTCTGCTCCGGAAATCTCCACAGCCCCAGTACTTATGATTCAATTAGGCTGTTAGCTTCAGTGACAGCCAGGATTTTTCAGCGCTGCACGGGTTGACTGTCTGGCAGAGAATAGCCCCATTCAGATTTCAGAGAATCAATAGGGCTTTGTGAGAAAACCACACACACTAGTTTATGTTCAAATCTATATAAATTGGATCATTTTACACTCACTCGTGTCATGTTCTTTTTTACAGAACTGGGTACTGAGGTAAAACGATAGGGTTATTAAATAATGTCTTATCGCCTAATTACAGACGTTAAGTTTGGTGAGAGGGCTGTCAAGTGATCTGCAGTCCCATGACTAGAAATCTGAGCGGGAGGTATAAAAACCGTGTTTTTAACTTTATAGAAAATATGTTAAATTCATAGCTGTGAAGTGAGGCAGTTTGTCAGTTTAAAATCTTTAAATAATCTAATAAGTAAAAGTTTTTTTTATTGAGTAATTTGATAATCTTGTTATGGTCATGTTTTATTGACAGATTACCAGATGACCAAATTAGACCACGATGAAATGGTTATGGCGAATAAATCTTGGCTTTTCTTTTAACACTGAAACAGTTGGTTTGCTGCTTCAGGGAAGTTAAGATTTTCTCAGTCACATATAAATAAATTGGGGGGGGGGGGG
>JAVQJD010096062.1:2500-40224 GCA_036023655.1 Nannoperca australis | reverse complement strand
CCATAACTCGTACTGTACCACTACATCATGATATTTACAGAAGCACTGAACTACAAGTGATTTAAAGCAGCTGTACAGGTGAATACCACCAAACAGCGAGGACTTGTTGCAGGATAATGGCCTTTAGAAAGCAGCTTTACCGTATTATTGTCAGATAATGATCTATGTCCACAGCATTTTCAAGCTATTAGCATATTCTGGCATAAAATTAACACCTCGATGAGATAGAGGGTAGCTAGCATTTAATATAAATATAATATGTTGCTGCATATAAAGTAGGCTTTCTTCCCTTATAGGATTCCCAAGTGTGATGTGATGTAATAGATATTGGCCCCATATTCCCATCGATGCCCTCAGGCGAGTTGAACAGACTTTGTGAATAGCAAAGCTCCACTGCCTCAATGTGACAAGACAATATAAATGATGCCCTCTGTGGTTTGAGAGAGGCTGTGATACGACTATGTACATTTACACTATGTGCTCTTTTCCTCTCTGGCTGTCAAGTAACAGCAACTTAGTTTCTTGTCACTGAATGTTTTATTGCCTACATATCTAACTATGAGAAATTAAATGACATTACTTCCTTATTTCCCAAATGGAGCATAAATGCTGTTTTGTTATTTATTACTATTGGGCCTTCTCGAACAATTTTTACTGGAACTAACTTGGGAATGAAATTAATAAATCAATGATTGCCACAATACCCCAAGAACAGAAAATATCACTTGTAAAGTCATAACTGTTAAACATCAATAACATTAAACAGAATTCCCATCCCTGTTCCAAATATTAGCTGGTTGTGCTGCTTCATGTTTATATGAAAGCTTTACTCAAAATGTTCGAGGAGTCTCTGGAAAGCAGTTTGGGGACAGGGTGTATTTGAGCGAGACTGGTTGAGACTTACACTTAAGAATATTTATCTCCATTGTCAAGACAAAGTAATTTCTACCTGCTTCAGACTCCAAGCACTTAAAACCAAACAGCAGTTGTTTAAAATGAAACCCACTCTGTTGGAGTCTTACCTCTTGCTTAATGGCTTGAGAATGGACATAATAAATCAAACATGATGTAAACAGCCTCACCGTAGCGATCCAAGCTGGCCCTCCCAGTGACATCAATTGCTGGATGATTAGGTTGCGGTAAACTCAACCTAATCTTCCAGCAGCTCGGGCTCACAGGGCGATAATTCGACCTAATAGAAGCGAGGAAACTTGGGGTGGAGGAGCTTCAAAGAGGGCCTCCCCTCGAGAACTCTTCTGCCCATGTATAAAGACTTAATTTGGTGCTCTTCTCATCAGTCAAACAAGACACCCCGTGCTAAAGCGCTAATCTGCCTGATAGCAGCTAACCTGCGAGGAAGTTCAGGCCACACAGGGATCTTGAGAGAGGGCTAACCCAAGAGCTCCAGTGCATAAGTAATGGTGTGAGATTAGACCCGCGAGATAAAGGTGCTTATCATATGACCCGGCTGGGAACTATGGGGAGAGAGTTCACCTCCCTCAGATGAACTCCTCTAATGATTCCCTCCTTGCAGCCATAATTAAACCCGTTGCCCATTGTCTTGATTCATTAGCTCCACAACTCGGTTTGCCAACCTTGATCAATTACGTGACCACCTATCTCAGCCAAGCTCTTTAGTTAACACTCTCACGTAGCTTTGTCGTTGTGTAAGTGACAGCTCGGGAGCGTGTGTGTGTGTGAGTGTGGGAGGCATTATCATTTCACACTGTGATTAGGGAAACCTTAATGGACATCTCAACAGCGACAACACTAAGATGAGACAAGCATTTAGTACATGTCTAGACTGAGGCGGTGTGCGTGTGTGTGAGCTTGTTTTCCAGTGATGGCAGAAGCACTTGAATCCTCAGTAAACAGAATACATTTATGCAACTTTTGACACTAATTAATGCAATGTTTTAATATATTTTTAGTTTTTCTTTACAGTCGTTTTTCAAAGTGTAGACAGAGTGAGGAGGGGTGAATAAGGTGCTAAGTGTATTGTGAGAAAAGAGAATACAGCGTAGTTGTCGCATTATAGATCATACATACTGTGCACTCAAACACACGCAGGTACGCCGCAAGCTTTTAAACATGCTCAGCTTGAAATGAATGTAGAAACCATGCAAAAAGATGACTATGGTGCTGTAACTGCATGATCAAAACAAAAAGAAGATCAAATGTATTTTCTTTTGACTTCCTTCAAATCTCTGAAAATGTATTTGGTCACAAAGCAGACTTGTCATTCTTTCTTTCCTGAGTATAATGACTATAATAATTTTACATTTATTCTATGTTACTTGTCGTGTGTGTTGGAGTTCTTTGGTGTTGGGACATTTCTCTGCACCTTTTTTTCTGTTTTCATTCTGCCAGCCACTAAATCTTTCACTTGAGACTTGCTGTTCCCTCCCTGTCCAGCAGTCGTCCCGCAGTGTTCCTGCCACTAATCAACACCTGAACTCCACATCCACCTTCAAACTTTTGCCCATTCCCTCATTAGCTCCCCTGGTAGATATCCCTGCCCTCTAACCCCAGTTCTTTGCTAGATTGTCCAAATGTTCTTTCAAATAACTGACATACTTTGTTCCTTTATTGACCACTAGGGGGCAGCACCACAAGTTTCCTTCCACCTGCGCATATTCGTTTTCACACTTGGCTGAGGTGGAGAAGTTGGTGTATCGATAAAAACAAAACGTGGCACAGACAGACAAAATCTGAATTTTTTTTTTTATGTCCACTAAAGCTTCCGCTCCACTGAAGAGCTCTAGTGTGGAGCGATGAGGAGACTGTAACCTTCCTCAAAGTAATACATGAAACAAACATATTTCCACAACATTTTCTACATTGTTTGTCACTGTTTGAGGTCTGACTAGCACTCTTTTAATCTCGATGTGCCCTCTTCTCTTGCAGTGGTTTAATGGCACCTGACTGGAGAATTATAACTATATAATGCAGTGCAGTAGCTTGGAGTTGTGATTCTGGACACCTCATGAATGGAAGTCCAATATGCACTGTTCTTTTAGCTCAGTTATGATCTTCACCAACGTATAAGGCTCTTTAGCTGCTAAATGCTCCACCATGTTCACCAGCTAGTTTTGTCTGCCAGTTGGTGCTGTGCAGGTAGCACACTTTACCCACCCACCAATATTACACATACAGCACAGTACCAGAGTCTGGATGTGGACATGAACATGATTTGAATTCAGTGCTGCTACCGCTTGAATGCTTGTATATTTTAGAGTTAAACCATGCAGTCACGCTATGAACAAACACTCCGTATTGATAGACAGCATTTGAGGATTAACACAAAGACGCAGACAGACATGACAAAGGGGCAACAGAAACACAGAAACAAACAGCAGATAAGGCCGGAAAGCGATAACGTGCTAACAAATGAAAGCAAGAACAAGCAGCTGAGCAGAGCGGACACATGCTACACACAGGGAGCAACATGCTCGCTGCCATTCAGGTGAACAGTAAGTTCAATTATAGTATTTGTAAAACCAATTTAATACCAAACACTGTTCAGGAACCATTTCATTAGTTTGCCTGGTCAACACGTTAGCTTACCTTAGCTATATCAGAATTCTATCAGAATAGTTCCCTGACGTTCACATTTGGCCTCAGATACTGGCTCCTGGCCAGACACTGGCTTGTGAGGGTATTAACTCACTCGCCAAATTTTTGGGTAGCATTGATTGGCAAAGATCCCAACAACAGGAAGGAAAAGTGGTCACATGGTCAGGAATCCTTTTAAATTCATTTCTGGCAACAAGTTGTTCCTGTGGGATTAAAGGCAGCTCCTTGGGCGATAAAGCACCTGCTGTACAGAATTCCTCCTTCTAGGCAAAACCCTGCTCCAGTGCTGAATGTTAGCATCATCTATAATGTTCAATACAGTCCGCTGCACTGTATACTTCATTATCCTTTACACCTTGTAAGATAAAGCAGTATGTGTTAACACATTCTGCAGGCGCTGAAGCTGCGTATATATTGTGTATGGTGCAAAATGTCTTGGTCCTAACGGGCTGTTTTATCTTAGGTTTGCAGTATTTATTTACATGGTCTGCCAACTCATTTCTTCTGGACATGTATCTTCTGCTGAAGGAAAGTAATTGATAGTAATTATTTGGTTCTGTCTTCTGTAAGCCTACTATATTCACTGGTGTTATAAATAGAATAGGTGTGTGTGTGTGTGTGTGACATAGACCACCACAATTTCACTTGATTTGTCTCCCTCAGACTGCTTAAGCTTCATATTGAGACTGTCCACCCCAAGAAAAACGACACTATCAGTCCTCATTCTGTGGAGGACTTGTTCATTTTAGCTTCAGCTCAACTGGGGATCACTGTAGGGAGGGATCTCAACAATCTACTGTCCCAGGTATATCACCATTTATGATGCAGAAAGTTTTGGCAGCTTCTAGAAAGACTTTAAATTCATTCCTTTTTACATAATAAATACACAGCTTTTTGTGCAAGACTCCCACTGAAAATGAATCTGCTTATTTGCCCAGTACTGATTTCAAGGCTTCATTATTTTATTCACTAGGTTGTCAAAATCGGAAGCTGTTGCATAATTTCTCAAAATCAGATATCAAATGATAGACTGTAAAATAAAAGGATGCATGCATTTAAATTAAGGAATCTGACCTTAAACATTTTTGGAACACTATGGCCGACAACATAACCGATATGCATCAATATGCAAAAATATCTTGTTTGCCTGTTTTTACCAGCTTTTCTTTGCAATTTATCCCCTCACAACCACATCATAATGGAAATCCCTACAGCCAGACAGCTGCCATGTTGGACCCACTCAAGCCAAACAGACTCTGGCTTTCAGTCCATGCTGTGGCTTTTGGACAGCTCGATAAACACCCACAAACCCTTTTGTCGTAGCCCCCAAAAAACTGCAATCACAATCTCCACACGGCCTCCGAGAAACATATTTGCCAAAAAGATAGGAGTGTGAGGACTGCTGTCATTTTCTGATTATCAAATCTGATGAGACAGCTACTGATGTGGGAGCAAACAGCGGGGATTACTGTATTTTGCAGGATTCTGGTAGATTTAAGCAATTTCTGTAGTCTAATCTTAGCCATTTGCAGACAGGACCTACCAAACACGGTATTGATATCTGACATTTGTATAGGTTATTTATCAGGCAGTTTGGGCTTTGACAGTAAAGATCGTGGGAAAAATAGATAGTAATGACGTCCGATAAAATGTCCCAGGATGAGTTAGAAGCTCGAAGGTGCAGGTGGCTTTAACTACCTGAGATACCAAAAAGGTTAACACAACATTAAATGTGTATTTTTTACCTAACCAAATATAGGAATGCATTTTATTTCAATAGGAATGAAAAAATCGATAAAAGTAGATCAAGGAAGATATTGAACCCTGAACAGGTTACTGGTCATTTTAAGTGAACTTGTCGTTTTGTGGACAAAACAATAAAGATATTCAAAGTTGACATCAAAACATAGTGGAGAGCTATAATACCCAGCTCTGACTGGCAGGCTGTGACAGCTTCTCTGACTTATATGATGCAAACTTGCAAGCGGAGGCAGGACAACGTGTGAAATCAAATGCTGCAAACCTGGCAAAATCAAATGGATTTACACGGTTACTTAAGGGGGAACTGTCAATCAACATCATGTCCTGTTGTGATGCTATCGCTAAAAATAATGCATAGCTGCTCCTAGAAGTGAATGTATACAATTTGAAGATGCATTACATGTAAGGCTATATTAGATTACAAGCTTATTAATGTAATGTATCCATTAAATACATATGGGACATTTTAAACAACCCTGTGCTGCATAAAGTTACAATAGTATTTTCCCACGACAATATGGAATGACATACTTTCCCTGAAGGCTCTTTATTCATCACGAGTTTCATTGATGTCTCTTTCCTTATTTATGTGGCTGCAGTGGAATGAAGCCTATATTATAAATTAATAAGGCCTGTTCTTCTGTTTTTTTTAGATGTCTTTAAAGCAACTGAAAGGCTCTATTGGATGTCAGAAGCTGATTTCCATATCGCAGCTTTTAAAGTGGTTGCACTGGTGAAGTGCTTTGCCTATTTTTATATCCAGGGATTTTATAGCCCCACGAGGATGTTTAATCAGAGTTAACTCTGTCTGGAACTGAATTACAGGGCAGCCCTTCTCCCTAAGCCCGCACATACACACAAACACCGACAATCCCCCTCCTCCCAGCCCACAAATGCAAACATACAGCGATGCAGACGAGCGCACGCACACACACACACACGTACATGGAGGGTCATAAAGGGCTCTCACTCTCTTTCGCGCTCTCACTCTGGACAGAGTGATAGAGGGTGGTGCAGAGAGTGATCAATATGTTTGTGCTATAAATAGCCGGTAGCGCAGTGTGGTGCTAAGGAGGAGGGATGCAGGGGTAATATATTTGATGAGGGGGGAACCCAGTGGTGCTCAGCATGGAAATGTTGCTGTGCATTCACAAAGCTGAGCCAGGGATGGGAGTATTACAGTTATTTGTTACTTGGCTAAGGCTTTGAAATGCATTTGATATACAGTACGGCATAAAATTGGATATCATGCCATCGATATTGTGGAAGTTGTTGGGTAAGAAAAGATTGTTTGGCGTAATATAAAAGTAACATCCCTTGAAATCTCCAACACAGTGAATAGCAATGAGAAGTGTTACTGTATTGAAATGCAGCACAATATCCAACAGGTAGCTGTAGCAACATATGGGGCGACACATCTGGTTTGGAAGGCTTTATGTGAATGCTCACATACCTTTACTTACTTACTTTACCTAGGCAGAAAAGGTCAGCATGCTAACATACTCATAAAGACAATGCTAAGACTGATGTTAGCAGGAATAATGTTTCAGGGCAAACTAACAATTATTTCCATTATTGTCTCAATTATTCATATTTGTTTGTTCTATGAAATGTCAAAAACAATAAAAGAATGAATGGAACTTTTCCATTCTGCAAATTGCATTGTGGACAAAATAAAGAGTAAGTAGTAGCACAAGTGACACAGAAAGCAGAAAATCCTTACATTTGCTGTAACCAGATAATATCATAATGTACATTTTAGTTTGAAAAATGACTGAAATTATTCATTATCATTAAGATAGTTGGCAAAAGTGTTCCCATCCCTAAAACCACACTTCTGACCAGGCTCCCAGAGGACATGAGTAGGAACCCCAACAACAACAACAAAATATATAATCTGCTGTTAATCTGCATCTCACTCTGGCTGACGCCATGTGTCAATGTGTGCACATGCCCTGTTGTGGAACATGTGCCCACTTTTCCCACTCATACCTCATTTGCAGATGGAGCCGGTGTGAAATTATGGTGACCTCTTGGCATTTAGAAAATACCAGAGGATGAGGCTGTGGTTGTTCCCTCTATAATTTCCTTTCATTTCACAGCCATATCAACATGCCTGTAACCACGAGTCAGCCTTGTAGCGCCTTGAAGAGTTTCAAAACCGCTATAATCAGATAAGTGGCATGAAAAGTGTCACGATCTGCTTTCTGATCAATTATCAGAAGGGAAGAAACCTGTTTCACACATTTAATTTGAAGGTGCATACACTGAACACAGATTCTCAACAAATATACCAAAAGGAAAATTTAAAAAAACCCACTGCACTTATTATGCAAATATGCTTCATCTGAACTGTAATCACAACAGACAAGGCCCCTCAGGGAGTGATGACAGATGTCAGCCTTTGATTATAAATGTCAGCTCAGCAAAGAGTGCTGTCCCGGCTGCCCAGCAACACTCAGGCCTTGATTTTTCATCCAGACACAGGCCAACATTTATTTTCTCATTAGTGGCGTGTAATCGCTGTGTTAAGCTGCGGCGTCACTGTGTGATATTTCAAAATGATTTTTGATTGATGAGCCCAGTAATGAAGGCGTTGAAGGAAATTGTCACACGGAGATGTTTATAAAAAGAATTAAGGGAAAGCAGGAGGGCTTTTTATTAAAGGCAGTTCGAATGATCACACAGATATTGTAGCTGAAAGAAAGAAGTTAGACATTATAAGCACCTTTTTCCAGTTGTCACATTTTTGATCTGTAAATTATCAAGTTATGTCTGACAGCTACTTTGCACAAAAGTAACGTAGTCTGTACTTGTCTAGTGTACTCACACCACAAACTAAAACATGCTCAGAATTAGTGTGTAGTGTGTAGTATGGATTTAGGACACACTGACAGATAAATCACAGGTGTCAAAGCGACCTTAGAGAGCCTGTGTGGACTGTAAATGTAGACCTGGGTTTCTGTGTTCTGCTGGTATGAAAACAGCCATGAGAGAACAGAGCGAGACCACGTGGGAAGTGCGATCAGTGCGACAGGTGGGATGTTGGTAGAAAAAAAATAAAACAAGGTCAAGTCTGTGAATGAGGCAGACAAAATCCCGTCTGAGCCGAGCCATATCCCATTCAGCAACTTTAAGCTCCTCCTGCCGCCTGGTTACTGGCTCGTTCACAAAAAACCAGCTGCAGGCAATCCTTTGCCACCCAGGCCATGTGTAGATAAGTGCTGGCTGATCACGCTAATCCTTGCCCTTTGGGAATGGATGTTGCATTCATACAAATACAGTGCAATCACATAACAAAAATGCATTCAAATGTGTGTCTGATGATATTAAGCAATGCGTAGGCATATTAATTCACCATTTACACCTTTTATGCAATGTCAGGAATTGCATTATTGTGTATCAACAGGTACATGGAACTTGTACAGTCATATACTTCTCATACAAAACAATATAATTACCCTACAGGGCAATCTAGGTGATCTCAGATAAGTTGTCAACCACAATATAATAAACAACTTCATATAAATATTATACATTCTCTGGAATGTTCTGCATTGACTTGTGGATCAATACACTGCGAGCATCCCTAATGCCAGGAGGTGCAATAACCACTCCTGGTCGTCAAGATGAAATTAAAATTGGCAAAATAAATGATTATGTGAGGTCTGATTTTTAGATTTTATGTTTTATTAATTTTTTGCAGCAACCAAGTTTCAGTTTGGATAAAATGTTAATTTAATCAGATTCTTTGTTTCTACAGATTCAAATGGTCTCCGTCCAACATGCAGATAATACGCATGTTGGATGACACTGTACATGTTAGAGGACTGCATGTCTCAGATTTCATGTCACATCATGTTAGATGTTTAACATAGTGGTGTACTAAAGACATGAAACACAAGCACAGTTGTCTTGTGCTTTGACTTGCTGAGTATCTAAGTACATTCCTGCTCCTGCATTTGTAAGTTGATGCAAAGAGTAGTTTTCTAAGCTTGTTTCAGAGGTGGATTACGTGTGTGGGTCTTAATCCCCTGTCTTCGGCCCATGGTGTAGGCTGTATTTAGGATTTCACAAGGGGAATCTAGGAATGTTTTATTGAGCAGTCGCCGGCAGCTCTCTCTAGTCATGTAACACAATCACTTCAGACTGATGTTTTGTGTATATCTCTTGTTTTAAACCTCTTAAGTGGGCATCCTGCTGGTTCATTTCTCCCTCAGGTTGTTTTGCAGGAGAATATGTTGCATTTATTTGGTTGAAAGGGGGGAACAAAGTGGGATTCACAGTCAATTTCATCAGATTTACATTCTCCTATAAAACGGGACTTGCTATCAGTTGTAGGGTTGGGAACACAGTAAGAGAGCGTGTGCATGATTAGTGTGACGCTCATCCATTATATACACTTGTGTATTCATCTGTGTGAAGACAAATGTCAGATGTAAATAGGATGCAGTCACTGTATTCCCAACAGAACATTCATGCAATCCTCTGAATATAGTAACACCACCATTGTTGCCCTACCTCTCACACTATACTGTGTTTACAGGCCTATACACATTCTCTGACATTGTATACATGCTTTACATAGATTTATAGCACAATTCAAAGATGTTTCAAGTACTGAAATGAGCACATGTAATTGTTGTAATGCCAGTAGATGGTGTGTCTTTCTTTTGTGAGTTATGCTTCCATGTAACTGCTGTTGGAGACAGGACTCTCAAAAATAGAGACTTGTAAGTCAAGAGTCCAACCTGCTTAAATAAAGGTCAGAATTAATCAATTTAGAATAAATTATTTTTTTTACTTTGAATCCATGCAGAATGGGGAAATGGCCCTCAGATGACTGAAACATTTGAACACTTCACATGATTGCAGTGATTTGAGGACTTGCAGTTGATGAGTTTTGTTAAGATTTGTCTTAAAGCGATGCAAACATGCCAGAAGTGCTTTACAGTAACATTACTATGACAAGAGCCACGTTAGCTTGTCACTCATGTGAGGCAGCGGAGGAAATGTGTACGAACGAACTGATGGGAAACTCTCAAGCACCGCGGTGGTTTCTCGAGTCTTCTGTGGAACGTAGATGAGAATTAGGCCACATGGGCTGCATGTGAATTCATTTGAATGACTTACGTGTTAGTTCTCATTAATTTGCACCTTTTTCAGACACACACTGGGTTTGTCAGAACAGATTTACCATACAAGTAATTGCTCATAAAAGAAACAAAGTGCACCATTTCCTAGAAGCCATTAAGATAACGTTTTCATCAGACACCTTTATGATTTTTATAAATTTCTAATTCCACACAATGAACATATTCTCCAGTGCTACAGAGAGGATGTTGATAGACTATAGCCATTCAGTCTTATGACAGCGTGCCGATAATGCTTTAGTGTGTAGATCATTTGTCATGGTTGATGTACAATGCTTCTATTCTCTGTAGTGCTGATAAGGGAACTTGTCACCGGTAGGTAGCTGCTTTGAATTTGCACGTCAGTTTGGGAAATCTGTATTGAAAAAATAAATTAAAATGAAGCGCTCTGTCCTCCAACTACAAGACTAATGTCCTTGAGCTTCACCGCCCCCCTATTGTTCCAGCAGAGCAGCTCATTGGACAGCAGTGTAGGTCAGCGGTGGTACTAACCAGCTCTAATGAATCTCACTCTCACACTTGTTGTTGCCTTAAATAAGAATCAGCTGAAGACAAATTATGATGATAACAATGTAGAATTAGATTAGAAGAACTTTTTTTGTTCAGTCCTACAGTCCTGTAGACCACTGTAACACTTCTTGTAGGTACTATATGTGAATCAAGACATGCTATTGTGCTCTGCCAATCAGAGGTTATATAACAGCAGCATCCAGCCAAGAGCTCTGTCAGTCAAACTTAATGTGTTAACACAAGGTTTAATGCTGGCTCAGGGCTACTGTTGGATCTTAAACGGGGCTATTTATTTCAGACACTGAAATGTAAAATGCAAAAGAGGATCAAATGTATCCCTTAAAGTCGGATTTGTAAAAAAAGAAAAATGCCAACCAAGGTAACTGAGCGACTCATTTGCTTCCTCTAGGAATTTTCTTCACTTTTGGAGGAAATGCAGCTATTGTGCATTCCTTTTATACATTTTTCAAAAGAGGATTAAACCATTTTGATACATATTTGTGGAAACAGCATCTACGCTTTAAGCTTCTGGGTGGATGTTTCCCATGATCAAATTACCAAAGTACCAACATTGTCATTTGGAGAAGATTAATGTCGGAACTGCAGAAAGATTAATACAACTTAAATGTCTTCTTCTTTAATTAAAATGCTGGCCTAATAAGTACACAAGTCAAAACACACCACAGACATGTATACAGACTTGAACAGTAACATCAGGTCTGGACGTTGCCCTTGGCTTCAGAAAACTAACTGGATTACTTTGTGTTTCAGATAAAGCCCCGGAACTGGCTGGCTTGTGTTTTGCAGAAAATGTAACTAGACTGAACTGAGGAGAATGCTTGTTAGAAGCAATGACGTGTAATGACAGCCATCTTTCCTCACATTGTCTCTTATTGTAGATAAATACACTATATTCGGCCACATTCACCCAAAAAGCACTTGAGAATGGATGGACGACAGCTTAAAAGTTTTAGATAGGCCAATGTCCCGCTGTATACCGCATCTCTTACTTTGAGCTGTTAGGCCACAGAGAAGCAGCACTAAAGACTGGGCAATTGCAGAAGCTATTTTCAAAGTAGGTACTGTAGGCTTCAAACACTATGGACTGAAGAGAAAGTGCTTGCATGTTGGGCTGACTGTGAAACAGATTGAACAGAAACTGATTGTTGTTAAACCCAGGGGTCTCCACGGGTCATTGAGTCCAAACTTTACAAGAAGTGTTTTATAAATTAGCAAAATCATTTATTTACTTTATTTCCCCAGAAAACTGATGAAAATTCTCCTTTCTGGAATCATTGTGGGACCTGCTCTTACTGTCCCTTCCATGAGTAGTGCTGACAACATCTGGTGCATTGGCCATTTTTGTACAGTCCTCTTGGGAGGGTCACCATGGCAGCAGGTCTAAAGAGCAGGCCACATGTCCCCTTTCCCGGCTCCTCCTGGAGGAGTTGCACCTGTCCTCGGGCCAGCTGTGAGACATTATAATCCCTGAAAAGTCCTGGGTTGGCCCCAGGTTCTGCACCCAGTGGGATATGTCAACCACAACTCTTGCTGCAAACTCCTTGTGAGGTATAAAGGCATTACACGTCAACTGGCTGCCCCTGATCCAAAGCAGCATTGACTTTGATCAGAGAACACTCTTGGACTTCTAAGCACCTCATGCAACAGACTGGAGTTTTAGTTATACAACCACAGAGGCAGAACATTCCTCACTAGCTGAGTTAAACCTCACTATATACACATATTTTAGCTTCTTTCTGCTTCCTGCGCTGGTGGACGTAGGTGGTGGTGACCTTGCAGGATTATGAATGCCATGACGCCATGTGTTAATAAAGTTATTATACTAACCTTACACATCATAGCAGGGTTAAGGTCTCATGTTACTTTTCAAAGAGATGCTAGAAATTCAACAAATTTGCCATAGTGGTCATTATTATGTGGTTGAATGATTACTTGTTGGAAATATTTATACATAAAAAAGTGGCATTGAAATGGATGAGTGAAGTGCAAGCCCATCTCCTAAACAGCAGCAATAACGCTGATAAACTGCTTCCGCAACTGCACAAACTTCCCGTCAGCCAGTTAAAATAAGAAACTGGAGGGCCTTCTTGCTGTCATTCTCCCTAACCCTTATTAGGGTCAGCAGTTTGAAAATGGATTGATACATGAATGGCATCTTGCTGGCACAAGGGGCTTTTAAGTTTTTAGCTATACTCTATACTGGTTCTGTAGTCTGACTCCTTCATAATATGTCTGATATTGTGTTTCTTCCCTTCTATTTAAGGCTGATAATGAAACACTAATTCCCTAATCCCTGCTCTCTGCTGGTGTGACTTCCTCTCTGAATTGCAGTGATTAACAACAACGTGATGAACATGACAGTACAGCTGACAATTAACTACTAAGAGTCTGTTTCATCTTATATGCCAATACCTTTATTTCAGGCAGAACAACACAAATGGATAGTGGTGCGATACGGCAAACTTGGGACCTATGATCCTCTCATGCATCATTTTAAGTGACACATTGCTCAATACAGATATTCCCTATCGGGGAATCAATACGTGCAGTGAAAAGAATTAAACCGTTAACTTTGAGGTAAAAGGAAAAATGTATCCAAAATAATGACTTGGTATACAGAAACACCTGAGGTTCAACAGAAAATGACTTATTTTTCGATTGTATTCCACTCTTTCTTTTTACTTCACTCCTTCTTCTGCTTCTGTCTATTTTCTTTGTAATATGCTGGATAGCTGTAGGGTACTAAGGGGCTAGCTTTGTGAAGGTGTATTAATGAAAAAAGCACCTGCACCAAAAGCCATTTATCAGATCACACTGTGGCTAGCTGACACAGGGAATGGAATGTGCGCTTTGTGTGCAGGTGGATGTGTTTATGCGTCTTTCTGTGCGTGTGTATATTTGTGTTTCCGCTAAAGTGTTGCTGGTGTGACACATTCATCACAGGGGACATAAATGAGCTGAACCCAGGCTGTGGAAGGCCACACGGGGAAAAGAATGGGTGTTAACTGTGAAAAAACATGAGGAGATGGAGAGGGAGGAAAAGAAGGAAAGGTACTCCAAACAGGAACGAAGTGATATGAGCGTGTGCATGTACTTGCTGTGTGTAAAAGTGCTTAATGTGGATTAGTCAAAGAGCCAGTGGAGAAATGCCTCTCTTACTGGCTTTAAGGAGCTATCATCACCTTCTGCATTACTTTGCTTGAAGGTCACGGTATCCCAGGATGCAGTGCTGCTGTGGCTCAGGTGCCCCAAAAGTGTCAAGAGTGAAATCGCTCCACTACTGCTAGATTATAAGGGCTTTTAAGTTTCACACAGGCTCAAACACTGTTTTATTTGTTGCAGCAGCAACACATTTATGCAAAAGAATGAATGCATTCTAAGAAGTTCTGTATGAATAATAGTGGAGGGGCGTAATTATCAATGGGGTCTGGGGAATATATTTTTTGTGCCCCCCACTAACAAAAATCTCTCTAAATAGTGTCCTTGTACCAAGCAAGAAATTCAGTTTATATAATACTTACACTAAACCAAGACCAGCATCTTTCCCCAACATTAACCATGTGCTGTGAGCACCTAAACAGTGGTGCTCCAGGCTTTGGTCCTTTACAAACAGCAACCAGCGCTTAATGGACTTTCTTTGCTCTAATGTTTATCACTGCATCAGTTTACATGGTATTTCTAATTCTTTTGTGCTACTGTAAAACAGTGCTTCAAAGTGCCTCAAAAAATGAAATAATGAAGAAATAAAATGTTTATATATTTGAAAAGAGAGCCATAACACAGACCATCACAGAGTAATTCTGACATGCAGTCGCTATGAAACCCTGATGATGATGACAATCTGTGATGCGCAATATCAAATACTGGCCATTTTTTCTCTTAGCCCATCTACCATCTGAGCCATTACAGTCAGAATAGTCATTACTGACTATGAGCTCCATAATAGCACCGATAATTCTGCCGTACAGCCCTCTATCCAAGCTGTTCGTTCCACAGTTTTTCAATAGCCCCATTTCAATAACAGGCTAAACAGCGCCATCGCTCAGTTCCACTCTCCCACAAAAGAGACAATTCTATAATTTACTTTGCATTTAGTTGATGAAGGAGATGATCTGACTGCAGAGTTGTAGTTTCAAAGTCAAATAAGGCTTTTAGTCCTGTGCTGTAAACATAAACACATTTTTCCATTTGTTACAGTGACAGCGAAGTGTACCAATATCTTCTCTCTACTTTCTAATAATCTGACCTCATGGTTTTTGATAATACGCTTCCCTCCTGTCTAAAGCTTAAATGAAATATCTGTTGATCCTCTTTAAGTTGATTCTTGTAATTAAGTTCTGTTTTCTTCCTATCGTGTCTCTTGCTGGAGATGCAGTCCATGTCCAACAGTGTTGCTGTATCTATTTTTCAGATGAAGTGCCAGATGATCCTCTTTGGAGCTGGAAAAATTGTAGTCTTCTTCTATGGACTGTGGCTGGCAGCAGTTCTGAACCCCTAGCACATACCACCTAATAACCACTTCACCTCAGGGTACGGGGTGCAGGCAAGCTTTAAAGAGAGAGGATGGAAAAAAACTGAAAAGAAAAAAAATAAAGTCCTCACCTCCTGCCCGCTCATCACAGGATGTGCAGTCTCAGCAGCCGCCTATGCAGAAGCGCTCTGATGATTATGCAGACACCAAAGAACGCTCGCAGAGCAAACAGCTGGCCCGATCTCACAGAGGATCATGGAGAGTCTTCTGATCTTTCTAATATATTCGGTAATTACTGATATGTGTCGATGGTGTGTGTGTGTGTGTGTGTGTGTGTGTGAGAGAATGTGGCAGCAAACACACACACACACACACCCTTCTAAACTTGGTATATTTTGAAATGATCTCCATGTAAAGAAAAACTGGACATTCAGTTTGTCTGATACTTTTAACAGTTCTGTGCTGGAGCAACACATTTAATGTGAGAGCAGGGAGCATTAAACATTTGGAAGGGAGCGAATAAAGTAGATCTGTAGGATCATGGACATGGGTGGACTAGGCTAAGAAAAAGCAGAACCCAACACTGATCATTTATGCAGTTTATTTAAATAAAGCGTTAGTGCTCTTTCTCTTTGTGAATACATTTTACCTGAAGAAGCAGCTCCTTCACTTGAGTTAAGCATTTCAGCGCTGTGCATAATTAACATGCGGCCCTCTGGCTTTGCTGTGAATAATTTGCTCCTCCCATCTAATCCCACTGTGTAAAGTTCATCCACTGTTACAGTTTTCTAATAGTCAACAGCAGATGTTGAGGTTTAGAGGTTTTGCTTTTGGAATAGGTAATGACACCCTCTGGTCAATATCATTACCAGCTCCCATTTCATCCCACATGTTTAGACACTTTGCCAGTCTCTGGCATCTAGCTCGGTGATGGGAAACGGCATCTTAATGCACTCTGTCTATTTGCGGTATAGTGGGTAGTGGGTGATTTAAGACTTTATCAGTTAAACAACAGCACTGCTCATTTGTCCAAATGCTTAGCACATCCCTAATATTTACCAAGCACTATTAGTTGCCTATACTATAACTATAAATAATAATGATCCCTTAACTTTAAATATTCTTGACTAAATCTGCAACAATCAAAGTTAAAGTTAAATATATCAGAATCAGAAATACTTTATTAATCCCAGAAGGGAAATTATAAAGTTGTTATATAAAGTGAGGCTTCAATAGCAGCCCTCTTATTTATATTTTAACAAAAAACTACAACAAGCAGTTTATGAATGTGATTCTGTGGCGATTGAATATGTATAAAATATATAATATATATTTTCACTGTGACGTGAGCAGGCCCTCATGCTTGAAAAGGTAGTGCTGGTCTCATCCTAAAAGGCAAGGAGACAGACACTGTTGTGGTGTTGACAAACAGCAAATGTATTCTGGTGATGTTTGCATTTGAGAAATAATTGGTGCTGCTGTCTCTATGACAGCATTCAGCTGCTCTGCCAGGATGCACATGTATTTTCAGTGCAAAAAATAGATAAATGTTCCTCCCTGAATCCTCATCATCCACATCCTCTGAGGTTTGAAACAACTTATACAGTATACAAGTGAAAAACACACATGATGGTGACATTTGGCCATCACTGTCTCCATAGATAAATGAGATAGGCTTCGTTTTTATTGAACTGAAATTCAAACTTCCCCCTTGGGCTTGTTGCTGTGGAGTCAATGGGACTTTTTCCAGTGAAGTCAACATTATTACATTCCTTTCCATTTTCTGGGTAACCTGTCAATTCAAAGGTGTGCGTTTAGGAAAAGTCACCTAAGGATGGGGACACTGCATTTAGTTAGGAGTTTGATTTGAAATCCCAGCAGCTGTTGGTCTTTACCTCTAATCTGCCCTTCATTCAGTGTCATCAATCAAAAGGCAGAAATGATTCCCATCAAGTTCAAAACAGGTGAGCAAAGAGAAGAGAGCATGATGTTGCAGGAAGAGACATAAAAAATGACTGAAGCTGTGGTGTGAGCCTGCCATTGGCCACAGTCTTGGTTCCATTTTCAAAGACCTGCCGCTACGTGAAACAACAAAATAGTCCCCCCCTTCGACACTGTTTTGCAAGGGCACCGTCGCTGCATCCAGGGCTCAGCACCATCCAAGACCACTGGCTTGTTAGCTTGTTTTGTTTTTCATTCAACCAATCACAACAGGTTCAGCCAGACTTACTCCAGCACTGGCACAGCGCTAAAACAAAGTGTGGAGATAGATCTGGCTATGGGCAACTAATGGATCACCAACCATCAACCACTTGGAAACCAAAGACAACAACAGAGCAGAGAGAAAGTTCAGGCCAACAGGCAGCCAGAGAAAATGTTATTTGATTATTCTTATTATATTTACCCATATGTAGATCTTTAGATCTTACGAGGTAACTTGTTGGCAATTTGCAGTTGCTTTTTACTGCTAATGTGCGCAGTAATGGACTTGAGTTTAAGTGTTCCATCGCCTTTTTACTCTGTAATCCTGTTTTATAGAGAGGGAATAGCTGGTGAATCATTTTATGACCTGTTAGTTGATGATAAAGAAGAGAAAATTAAATTAGTGGATGTTCACTTGACTATTTTCTCTCAGTATATCATTCTAAATTACAGAGTGGAAACAACCATTGGGACCGGTTTCTGGTGTCCCCTGTGTACAGCTATCCACATACATATTTTATCATTTTAACTTCTTCTTCTTCTTTCATCTTCTACAAAGATTTAGCAATATTTTGCAACAAGCCTGAAAACTTGCATAAAACCGAAAGATTTCAATTGTTACTCTTGTTGCCTTGCTGTTAGTAAAGACTAAGATATCTAATTTGGTTTTAAACAAAAATAATCCGGACATTTTTTACTTCTGATGTTTGAACAGCCCTGCAGTAGAAACATCACTCGTAAAAGGAGTGCCAGCCATCGCTCTCTCTGTTATCGTTCTTTGGTTTTTATGGATCCAAGTGCAGTTTTGCTTCAGTCAGGTGATAACAAACCAGGCAGGGGAGAGGATACATCCGTCTGGTGTTTGGCAAAGTGGGTCTGGCTGTGAAACATTGAGTCAGCTAAAAGGTTTAAGCTCCGTCAGCACCCTGCGGTGCCTTTACAGTTTAATACCGAGAACAGAGACAGGCTGACGGGGGGGGGGGCAGCAGCAACCTCATAAAACACGTATGAACTCAGTCACACATACACAAAAACTAGGTAGAGGACCACTGTGATGGGCTTTATGTTAGAGTCCCTCAACTATTCACAGCTACTGGTTATATGTTATGGCAGTTTGGTGTTAAAATGACCCTGCAGAACTTAGAAAGGAGCAGTAGATCCATCACTGTGATTTATATTTTTTCAAAAAAGAGCATTTTTGTTGTTTAGATTTTTGCCTTCAGTTGCAAGCAGACTGAACACACTAACATCTGGGACTTCAGATTCAGCTGCTGGGCACAATGTAGCTGCCACATGCTGATATTGTAAAGATCATTAAATGAATTGATGATGAATTAAAAGGTCAAACTTGGTGCAGCAATTGCCGAAATAACCTGACTTTTATTCCCAAGTGCGGGTCAAGCTCCGAAATCACAGGATCCTACACTTCCCAGAAGGCAATGCAGTAGGACATTTTGCAAGTGTATAACGCATGGAGTGCCCCTTTAAAGCATATTTACATAAACCCTGAACAAGGCACTGAAACACTTATGCAGAGGCTCATAAATAAGAGGCAGCATCTTGGTTTTCCCTTTTTAGCATCAAACCACCTGACAAAACATCAGTCTTGGCAATAACATTACACAAAGCATGTGGAGTCGGTTTTTAGTGGGCTGATCAATTGGAATTCCGGTGAAAGGTTAAACTGAGTCATGCAAACATTATGGCACACCTATCCAACCACCCAGCACGTGCATTCACAGTCACACACAAAGCGATACCCCAGTTTATCCAGACCATATGTCTGCATGAATTTGCAAGGAGCTTTCTGCCAGTAGCACAGTTTCAATAACAAGCCACAGGCCGTCCGCATGACGTATCCCCCCTCTCATCCTTTTGTATTCTGTTGAGTTATGTGCTTACTCATCCCTCGTATCTTCAGTGGAGCTTGTGTTTTATGTTCAGCTGGAAATATGAGGAGGAATTCAAATGACTCAGCCAGCTGGTGCAGTTATTGTCATGAAGTCACAATGGCATGAGTTGAATCTCAGTTCATTTGGTTAATTTTATGCTGTTGCGACTCGTTTTGTCTCTCACTGCTCTAATGTGTGCTCACATTTGTGCAAACGGGGCATGGAGAAATGGCCTGCTTGAGGCAGTGGTTTATCAGCTCTTCTGGTCTGTGATTGTGATTGCTAATGGATTCTCCAGAGCTCTGGCAACTATCAAAGTGGCTGGGCTGCACAAATAGTATTAATGAAGTGACACAAACCACTTCTGTCTTCTGGTCTTGGGGTTACCGAAAGCTGCACACGACAGGTATTCCAGGTGTCCAGAGGATGAACCATCCTGTTTAGTGATGCTCCGACATTTTCTCTAGCGCCACCATGAGGTTAGCCTTTGTGGTTTTGATGGAAATGTCTCAACCACTCTTGAATGGATTGCCATTATTTTCAGTACAGACCTTCATGATCCCCTCAGGATGAATTGTAATAACATTGGTGCTCCCTTCACTTTTCATCTAGCACCATCATCAGGACATAAAACTAACGACATTCCCATCAGCCTCAGTTGTACTCTGTGTTTGCAAATGTTAGCATGCTAAAATGTAAATGAGAAGGCTTTCATTGTAGCCCATGCTTGTGGTGGTTTGCTTAATGTGACAGAGGTATTACACTATATAAGTGGCCTTTTTAAAGGTTACTAAATGCATGTCAGTGCCCATAGTTCTGTGTGAAAGCAGCTACAACAGGCCAAGGGCGCAGGTTTATTTTGGCTGTCAAGATGTTTAAGTAGGTCTCAGTTAAAGGTTAAAGCCAGCAGGTCAAGACACACAGGCTGATGGATGTCTGCTGCCCGCAAAGGAAGACGCCATACAAGCGGTAGGAGACACTTGGACAACGACAATGATTCTGGAGGTCATAGTCGTAAATCATACCTTTAGGAACAAGGACCAGCATGTAGGGTAGCTGGTCAAAACCAAGATGGAAGGTCATTGCTGCTCACATATGGGGAATTTAAATACATGGAGTGTGATGCAGTTGTAAAGAAAATGTGACAACAGGGTGCAAATGACCGTGGACCAACTTGTGAAATGTCACAAAATGAGGCTTCGATTTCCATAAATACAAATCTTCAAGGGGAGAAATACTCCATCACTTTAAGTGTTCCCACCTGCAGATCAGCACTTTTAGTCCGGAAACAAAGGGGAATGGATGAAAACAATCCATTGTTGCCTTTTTATTTCTCCCCCACTTAAGGTTCACACTTATTTCAAACCAACCGAGAGTTGTAAACATAACTCACATGGGCTGATGGGTAACACTGCACAGCTTCAATCACCTGTGGGCGACAAAACTGTTTATTCTGGTGACTGACAGCAAGTCATGCTGCTCTCAAAGGGAGGGCTTTATTCATCATCTCTGGTGGTTAAGAAAAGCTCATGAAGGCAACAAGAAAATACCACAATATGAACAATAATCCAAACTGTACCGGAACAAATGCATTGGTAGTAATAACCAGCAGTAACAGGTGAGACAATGCGTCTTGTAGCTGTAAAAATTGACGCTGCAGTTCATTTTTAATTCTTACCAATGTCACATTTGACACTTTACCGCCTATTTACTATCATTTTCTTGTTTTCTTCAGATGGCATTTTGAATGGTGTGAGCACTCGAGGGCTTTTCACAAGCTTCAGCTTTTTATAATGCCGCTGACCAGTACACGCCATATGAGGTCCATTAAGGCACTTATTGTACCATTCAAACTTGATTGGCTTTGATAGTCTCAGTCAGAAAGTACAGTACAGGAGAGGGAAATACATGAGAAATGACACACTGATCTTTTCTTTGTTAAATTCAATAGCCTTTGTGTTCAAGCCAATGCCAAGTGGCAGATTGCTACCAACTGGAAATCTGCTCAAGCTGGCACTAACACCTTCCAATTTGGAAAACTGCACAGGACAGTTAAAATCAGGGATGAAATTTGGTCTACTTTACACTCAGACAAGCTTCATGGTAGTTTCAGTATATTAATAATATATATATTCCAATATAAGCATCATTAATGAGATTTGTTTATCCCAAACTGTAGACATGATAGTTTGGTAAAAATCTAAAAAGGACATTTAGATTTTCTGCTGCAGGATCTGGAGTTATGATGTATTAAAGCTTTTTAGAAAGGTACAGCAACTACAGTTGTGACATGAAGCTTCATCAGAGTAAAGGTGTAAAGCAAAGCAACCTTTCACCTTGAACCATTTGCACAATGACTTTGTGAAAGTAATTTTAGAGGCGGCACATCTGAAAACATTCTGGTTGAACACAGATTGAGACGAATCCAATAGTATGACTATGCAGTCTTTGGATCTAGAATAAATGTGGCCAAAACAGTCCCATTCTGCAAGTATGAATAGCACCATCATGTAAAGTAGATCCAAATAGAGTTGTACTTTATTTAGTTCAAAGTGATTTCATGGGGGAAAATGAGTGTGGCAATCGGCAGAATAAACCTTTTTTTCATCCTGTATTACAGCCATTGTACTGTTGGACTCGTGACAACACCCAGCATAGGGCTTTACTTTTCCCACTCCCCTTTCCTTGTATGTAATATCAGCCTGAATTGAATGTTCTGCTTTGCCAGTTCACACTCACATGCTACTAAATATGATTTGCATTCTCATTTCACAGATGAAACTACAGCTCATGAAGAGAATACACACACGGTGGAGGTTTTCAAGGTTCCCCTAGACTGAAGAGTCGTCACGGTGGCTTTGCTCCCTGTACTGTAAGTCCTCCTTATTACCTAGATAGCCGGGGTTATTTGTATGCATCGCTTGCATACACAGAAATCCCACAAGTTAGGATGAACCTACTTTTGAAATCCAGGTGCACAGGTAAACCACTTTACACCACCCCAATGACACGAGAATATTCCCGGGTTGTGATCGGCTTAGCTTGAGAACAATGTGTTGGAATAACAAAATAACTTTATTATTTCTCTCAGTCGAGAGGAAAGAAACACATTTGACACTTGTGTTGCCAGACATGGTGGGGACGCCATGATCATGTCTAAATCCACAGGGGCATTAGCATGTGGGTTCATGTTTGAACTCCAGGTGCTGATTGGATAAGTGAGTTAAATCACACCAGATTGTGAGTACTGAGGAAATAAAAACAGCGAAGACAAACAGCTTTATCTTTTAACAAAAGGTCATGTTCTCTTCTAAGAAAAGAAAAAGATTATAAAACCATCAGAGACGTCTGTGACTCAGTAGCTTCGGAGAATAAACAGAGAAAAGACTGCAGACGCCTATTGTACATGTATGCGTCATATACAATGCTGAATACATCTGCACACATTTCTGAATACAGATAATACCAGCATTAGTTTGTTTTAAATCAGTTATATATTACCATGACCCTTCATTTATTATGAGACACATCTAAAATGGTGTGAAACATTTGAATTAAAGGTGAAAAACACACGTAAAGGCAGCTGAAGGTTCTGGTGGAGCTGGCTTTTGTTTAACAGAATGTTTGAGATTTATATAGATGTTGTAATGCACAAATCAGCAGAAGGAATATTGGCCTGGCAGTGGAAAAAAGTTTTCTGGTAATTGCTTTGTGGGTTTCACTTGTTATTGTGAGGTCGAGTGAGGTCCAGCAAAGCAACTGGCTTTGATTCTTTGTTTGGTTAGTTAAATATATAGTCTGCCTGTGTAGGGATCTCAACAGACTATGGCACTGGTAGTCTTAATGATTATATAGCTGAAGTACTGTACTTAACTTACTGTAAGTAAAGGATGTGATTATGATACCTTGGACTTGATTTTCAGTGTGGTCTTGATGCACTGATGCTGAGGACTGAGGATGTCAAACAGTGCTTCTTTCTGTTCCATTTTTATATCATCTCCTTTACAACTACTATACTGTTTAATTGTGTACATTAGCCTCGTCTACCATCTGCAGTAGGTAGAGGTGGATTTGGTAGGGATAAAACCCAGACTGCATTACTGTGATAAGAGCTTTACATCTAAATAGCATCTGTATTCACATAAATAACTGAAAAGCTTTACTTAAAATGTGTTTGCAAATATTGAAAACTTAATATTAAGCATTCAAACCTTTAACAACATCAGAAACTACAGATATGGTACATTCCTAAACTGACTGAAGTCTTTTATATAGACTAATAAAAGATGCTATTCCTCTTATAGATAGTGATCACATAATGATCATACGTGTACGCGTTTTGTTACAGAATTACAATAATTAAGCTGTTAAATAAATGTGGTTATTGTCACATTTTACTGACAACTGCCTGCTAAAACTGAACTTTTGACCTTTGAATTCACTTTTAAATGTGTGTATACTTTTAAAATATCTTGCTTTGATTGGATCATGTTAGTTCTACAGTGAAATCCTTTTCCGTTTTCTTTTTATTCCCTTTCATTGTTTCCGAGCAATCAGCACGCCAATGATGCAAATTGCAAAGACAGTGTGAGGAAGAGAGAGTGGAGAAAGACAGCAAGTAGGCAACTGAGAGTGGAAAGAGAGCTAAGAACAGCATGTGTTGTATTTCCCCAGCCGATATGTGGTGAGAACTACATGGAAGCCACTGCTAAGCTCCCTGAGAATGCCGCCATCACCCACTGGGGAAGCACCGTAATTACAGAGAGCTTTTGTCCCCATTTGCCTTCAGTAATAAGCCTAAAAGCCCGGCAGCTCAAGCATTAGATAATGAAGATTCACTGAGTGTGGTTAGAGCTAGTTATCCTTTGTCTTTTAAATTGAATGCTGGTGGCTTTTAATGCACTTTCCTTGACGTTTTGTCACTGTTTGTATACATATGTATACATATGGAGTGCAGTCTTCTGCCTTCACAGTGCAGATGCAGCTGTAGCCATTCTGTATCGTGTGTATAGCAAGAAGAAGATTCAGGAGCATCCATCTGGCAGTGTCAGGAGTACACCTGGAAGTAATAAAGAACAATTCCTGCTTTGTATGCAAACAATAGCGTCTGTATCTGTATGTATATTTCTGTCCTTCTGTCCCTGGCTGAGAAACATCTTGATCTTTCGACTCTCGTAAGAACATTTTTCTTGTCCTCGCTTCTACAAGAGACCTGATGTTTTATAATCAGTTTGTAGCTATTAGATCCCATCTGTACGGCATATAACAATACAGACAGAATATAATGTTTGACATTGTCAGTAATGTTTAAATGCTTGAGTACCTGATGATTCAAATCAGCGACGTTTAGGGGGCAGCCCTAGTGTACTCTGTGCATGTATGTACAGTCAGTACAATCTGTGCAAATAGTTTGTCTGTGAATGTGTGGACATGTATTATGCATGTTGTGGGGACATAACTCTGTTTAAAGCCACATGCAAGTCTCCATAATGTAAATCATTCCAGTTTAGGGTGAAGACTTGGTTTAAGGTTGGGTTAGAAGAGAGCCAGTCTACATCCCAAAATGTAACTCCTGGGGGGGTTAGGGTGAGACAAGTAGTGGTTATGGTTATTATTGGTCTCCATGAAATGAATGTAAGTTAATGTAATGTCCTGAGAAGGATGTGAGATTTTGTAAAACCGACAAAGAGATCCTGCTGCTGTCACACACATTCTTGCTTTTGTCATTAATCTGTATTGGAACAATCTTCCAAGGACATAACGGATTCAATGCCTCGGCCAAAAACTTTGCGTGGAAAATCAATAACAGAATATTTGCAAAAGGCCATACCCTTATTGATCGACCTATCTGAAACACTTCCCGAAGCCAAAGTGAGGGTGGAAATGGACAAAACATCAGCATTGCATGTTTCTTGTGGAAATAATGCCTCGGAAGTGAAGATCTCTGATGTACTGCCCTCTGCACTGTTGATTAAGAGAGTCTGCTTTTAAAGCTGGCTTTCTTCTCAAACCAGCACTCTGACCAAATGCTTTGCACTTGTTTTCTTGAGAAGGATCCTGCAGGGCATTCTAGAGGAAAATATGTATGTGTTTGTGTGTGTTTTCCTGTGGGTGTTCACAGGTAAAATCTGAGGGATTAACACGTGTCAAATAGCTCCAAGCTGTGTGGATCACAATTTTCCAGGAAAAGTGTGGCCTCAGGAATGCAAAGAGCTGCTATTTGTCATTAAAAAGTAGTCAGTGTGATAACTGTGGTTCTGAGATACTCTTTCATAAGGAAGTCTTCAGGTCAGCACAGGAAGCCAAACGGATGAGTGTAAAGAACACATAAAACCTGCCCGAAGGCTTACACCGTTTACATTGTTGAGTTTAGATGGTGAGACAAGGCGTCAGGTTCAGCTGGAGAAGTGTCAAGGGCTTTGTGTTCAAATGACGTTACATGTTCAAGACTCATAATGTATATCAACGCGTGCTTTCACCAGTGAACGCCATGTGAGCCAGCAGGGCTGCAGTTCACACTCACTGAGTGTAGTGTAGGATTCATGGGACAGCCTCATTCATTGTATGAAGTCAGTATTTTTGTAGTAGATGAAAAAGGTTTTAAGGTTTTTAGTCAAATAATATTGTGTGACATTTAACAAAAATTACTTAAGTATGTTTCCAAAGTTACCAGGTCAGTAGCCAATATCCTTCAGCCAAATCCCCCAAAACATCATATAGCTCCGTGTTAATTAGGACTCCTGTCTGTTGGAAGCAAAGGAGGGTGTAGTGTTACGTTAAAGAGCAACGTGTTTGTCTGTGCCTGAACCTTTGCAAACCTTAACAATAGTGACATAAAATGCTGTCCAGTAATAGTGGCATCAGACCAGAAAACGCTTTTGTTTTAGGGGACAAAAGTACATATTTTGTCTTTGAATGTGTTGTCTGTCACCCTCCACAGGTTTGCATGTTATCAGTAACATAAAAACCAACACAGGACAGACTGTTTTCCTTAATGCTGTTGAGAACCATTGTGTATATGCTTTCTGCAGCTTTCAATGACACATCTACAGAGAATTATCAGTATAGTGCAGCTGTGAGAGCTCCGTGTGTTTAAGTTACAGTATATACTAATACACTACAGCATAATGATTAGAAGTAAAACTGTGTGGAGGTAAAAAGAAAAGCTATAATTCTTATTTTAACTTTGCAGGAGTAAGTAACAGCTTATGTGATATGTTATAGCTGTGTGTGTTGAATTAAGCCATCTGCACAAATAGATGTGCTTGACTTAAAGGGTTTTCAATGTGACAACATAATAAGGAAATATTTGGAAATCAATGGAGATACTGGCCCTCCTTTCTAAATTGTCTTGTTGCATCAACGCACTTAACCTGCTGCAGGTATAAATGAACAGCACCTTCTTGTTCTTTTATTTATTTTATTAACACAAGACAGAGGAAGACATTTTGGTTTATTACAACTTTGGTCTAGCTTTTGCCATAATTTTATTGGTTATGATAACATGGTTTTCATCAGTCAAACTGCTGACATTTAGGAACCCAGTGCTATAATGAACAACCAATCAGAAACTGTTGAATTAAACCACTTCATTTGGAGGTAAAACTGAAGTGCATGCACCTGAAATGATGACGATATTCTCTTATTGTGCAGGCAAACGGTGTAATGTAACTGTGGCAAGTATGGCAGGTGAAAGCTGAACCAGGAAGTTGGTCTGTAAACAGTCAGGGAACTCTGAACGGACCTCCACACAGCCTGTAAGCAAACCATCAACCAGCATACCACTAGCAAGCTAATCTGCTAGCATGTTGACTGCTGACTGACCACAATTCTGTGTTCATTAAAATGAAACGTTTTAGTGGAAGGTAACTTCTATTTAAAGGATCCTTAAATGTGCTTTTCCAAATAGGATTAACTCGAAGGTATGTTTGCATTAAAGAGTATAATGGCATATTTAGAGGGGATCCTTTTCAGACTGGGTCCCTTTTAAAACTAAAATATATTTCTGCACATTGGGTATTGGTATGTTTTTAGAACCAATTCCAGTTCTTATTATCTATCTTGAAAACAAGATCCAGGTTGTATGACATACCCTTTAATCAACATGTAAACATGAAATATTGAAACCAACCCAGATTTCATGTTATAAGAGGAAAGTGCTGTTGGCATCTTTAAATGGGTCTCTCTCATGCCTTCACACACCTCTGCTCATTTATGTAAACATGCACTTTGAAAGTTTATTATTAGCAACACTTAGGTCCCTCACATGTATTATTTAAAAAAAAATTGTATTGCTTTCCTGATTGATTGCACCCCTACTCAAAAGCAATTTCCTTCATATTGGGGAGAGTACCATTGCTTTCTCCTCCAAATAGCATTTATTTCAAACTAAGAACCTGTGCTGGCTGCATGAGGCGACATTGGCAGAAGACCTCAGCAGTTGCTGCCAATCCTTCCCCTTTCCCAAAGCCTGCAGTGGCATTTAGTCATCACCAAGAGTGCCTTGTTGTTAGCACTTAGTCTGAGCACATTTTACCTGCTTATCTTATTACCCAGGTGTCAGCTGGAAAGCATGTTGGTAATTGAGGGGAGTAACCTGCCAGTTGAGGTGTTTCTCATTCATTTAGGTAATTGCATTGTTCTCATTGGACAAGAGGTCCCTATGAAGAAGAGAACATGACAGGACTGTAATAAAAACTCAATTCAGAACATGTAGCTCTGTATGATTACAAATTAGATAAGCTGTCATATTAAGGGATTAATTAGTAAAAACAAGGAGACTACAACTGTCCACATTTTGTCAGGTCCTTCTTGCCTTTCATACAGAAATCGCTTGTTCTTTCTTCTTCATCATCATCAATCAAAATGTGTATCCAAGAAAACAAACTGATTATTCTCACTGTCTGAAGATTCAAACTCACTTGAGTGACTCAAAGTGAGTGACAGATGGACCTTTTTAACAGGGCTCAAGCTGAAAATGTTCGATGTGTTTTTGCAAAGTCAGGTGAAGTCAGTGAGCTGTGATGGAGGAGAATAGTAAGCAGCAACGGCAGAAATGGAGCAGCGTTATCGACAGAGAACCCAACACATGGTCCACGATCAGCAGTTTAAGCTGAAATTAACCACTGAAAAGCAAAGTTATGAAGACAAATGTCTACTTCATTTGAGGTTGTATGAGTGATTACAGTGATGCACCATTTGTGTTGGCTGACTGTGTGTGTGACGAGATGATTTTTCAGTTTGGATCTCATGGATGGCACGGGTTTGTAGGCCACATGACTATTGGTAGTCGGTAGTAAAGGAGGAAATGGTGTCACACTGTTATAGAGCCACAAAGTCCATAGAGGGAGGAGGTCAGGGTGGTTGGATGGGTTGACAAAACCAAACATCTTAAACAGAGGAGTGAAGTGAGGAAACAGCTGTATTTTTGAAGGTGTTTGGAGCCGCGTCGGATCAGAAAACACGTGTATTCTGGAAGGTAATTACAAATGACAGCCTTACTGTTGTGCCTCTGTTGGCTACACCCATGAGACACCAGATCCAGCAAAACTGAGCATTATATTCTTCTACAGAATTGGAAGTTCATAAAGAAAAGATATAGAAGCAACACTCAGCCCCTGATGAGGAGTTTAACAGGCAGGGAAGACTTTGTAGGTAAGACGTCAGTTCGTATGTTGTGGCTCTAAAGTTTCCCTGTTTTGTTCAACAGAGAATCGTTCAAACCAAGCAATGATCAACGATTGCAGCAGGTTCTTTGTGCAATATATTCTTTTATTTCTTTTGCTTTTGCTTCCCAAAGAAACTGCCCTTTTTGTCACTACTTTAATATTTTACCTGTTGGTTTAAAAATATGATAGACCTTTTTTGGCCGCCACAGGTTGCATCCAAACCAAAGTACTCTCCTTGATCTAAATGTCGGCTTCTAGTCGGTTCATGTAAGGGAGTACAAATGGCAGACACTATGGGACTACAAATGACAGGATTCAGAGGGGAGAAGTCAACCAAGAGTCGGCGGGTCATTGAATAAAACAGCAAATGAGATGGCAGAGAGCGGTCACGGCAAAAGAACGAGGAGAGGAAGAGAGAGAGAGGAGAGAGGGAGGGAGGAACAGAGTGGTGAAGTGCACACACAGAGAAAACACGATGCTTCCCTGCGTCACAGTGTGATGGACGGCACCCACTGACTAATAAATCAGAGGCGCTGAAAAGGCTGGATACTGAGAAGGGTATTCGGAGCGACGCTACCCGCGCTCTGGGTTGCAGAGAGAGGAGAGACGTGTCGGGAATTTGGGAGCAGATGCTCGCACACAGAGAAAGAGAGACGAGCCTGGCCTAATTTAGCCTGCCTGAAGAAAAATGGACAGGAAAGTGCTTACTTGGTTCAGTCTTCCCTCCACTCCGCCGCTGCTCCTCCTCATTTCCTCCTCCTGCTCGCCCAAACCCTTTGCCTCCACACTTTACACCTTCTTTGCCCTTTCCACTCCGTCTCTCCTTGATTCCCACACTTTGATCTCTGTTGTCTCCTCACAACCCACCTTCCTCGCTCAAATACACACATCCCTGCACTGCCCGACACATGACGTCTGCACCTGAACCATATATCAGTTCTATTTCCATTTTATACATTTACACATGTACTTTTCCCTCCCCTTCATTATTTTTTAACAGCTATAGTAACTAGCTGTCTTTCAGATTTAGATTTTACATACATTCATGAGTTTATAAAATGCAATATAGTGTTAAAGATTAAACAAGTGGCTGTGAGTGGCTAGTTCTGACCTTGTCATGTTTCAGATGTCTATGAGTTGTTAGCAGTTTCACCACAGAGACATTTCCCCTCCAAACTTCTCACATGGTTTCATTTCAAAGATTTTTCAGTGCCATATGATCCAACCAAAGCTCCTTCTCCAACCTTCATGCTGTCACACCACTTCCTCTCCTCTCCAGCCATTCACCTCTTCCCATTGGACAGGCTTCCTGTTGAGGTGTTAATCTGATTAGTGCTGCATCACTCTGATCCGTCTCTCTCTCTCTCTGTGATCTCTCATCACCCGGCCGTCACGGCTGTCTGGTCCGACTGTTTGCTCATGTATCCCAGTGGCCGAGGCACCACCTTTCATGCCAATCACAGCACCAGCGTTAGTAACATCTGAGTAGTTAGTTCCTCCCCTGCAGAGCCCTCGCCATCCCTTCCTTCCTGTATCAGAAAATCAGTCATGTTTCAGACATCACTTAAAATATGTAATATTTATTTGGAATTTGGAGTTTTGTACAGTGCAATATTCTGGACTTTCATGGTTATGTAATCATTGCCAAAGATAGGAGAAATATCAGTCTTTCCATACAGCAATTTGTGTTTTGTCAGCAGTATATGTGGTTCTTTTTCTTTAATGTACTTACAATATTCCACTTGCTTTAATGTTGCTGTCTGTGCCTGCCACAATGGATCTGTTAAGATTGTAATTTGGTTTGAACCTTGACATTCAGTCCTAAAGTCCTGTAGCCCGCCCAACAGTACAAAACATGGAGAAACATCTCTTTTAATGGACAAAACAAGCTCACGTCTCACAGCTTCTGGTTTATTTGCAGTAATTCAGTAGTTTATATAATTTTAGTATGTCCTTGTTTATGAGAACAAGCAGTGGGGCCCGTCATTACTAGCTGATGCCACTGGTTCAAATAGCAACACATAGAGGAAGTAGGGCACTGTGAATGCCCATCAGAATGGCTATCTTGCCCTACTTAATCTCCTGCGAGTAAGTACTGACTTTATTTATAAATTGACACACACATGGCCTGAGTTGTACTGAAGAAGCTCTGTTCTGTTGTCGTCAGCAGCTCCAAACTTTCCCCAGTATATTGTTACAAAGTATTCCTCGTATACCGAGCCAGCCTGACATATACTCCCAACATTCACTTCCATAAAAGAAAAAGCAAACAAGAATGAAAACATTCCACAAAAGATCATTCCTAGAAATACCCATGATACACTGCTTTATTTGCAGTGTTTCAACCACAAGGTCTATGCCAGGCAAGCAAATAACAGCACCTCACATGCAGCTGTGCTACTCAAGCCTCCCAGGACGATCCTGTTTTTACCTGCCACAGCAGACCACCACCTGTGTACTCGGGACGCCCAGTGACACAGTGGGCAGCTTGTAATGATCACACTGACCTTTTTGCCTGCGATGTATCAAACAAGAATTCATTCCCTTTTCTCTCTTTTTTTTTTGCAGACACTCACACATACTACAATGCTCCCCCCCCACACACACACACACACACAGCTAGTGTCCCGGTCGTCCATCTCATCTTGACACCCCAGAACAGTGATGTTTTCCTTTGGTGCTGATGGCATGGGGTATATTTCACTGAGTGATAGCGTTCAGTCTCCTCGTCGTACTCCTCCTCTCCTCTCACTTCATCAACCTCTCTCACTTCCTCTCTCTTTATCCATCTCTGTCTCTTTCTTCAGCTTTCTTTCTTTCCTGTCTTTGTTTTGTTTCTTCTTTTTTTGCAGGATGCCACTTAAAGGAGACCTATGGTCATAATGAAGGAATAGAAATGTAGTGAAATGTTCTAACAAGTGCTCTTCTCTACATTGACCACTTTGCAGTGTCATTCAAACGCATAGAAGAACTCATTTGTTCTTGACTCTCTTGCTGATACTGTGCTATTATACTCTTCACCTACATATAAACACATATAAACCACAGCTACGGTCCTGAAATGAACATTTATTTTGATTTAATTGAACAGACACAGAGCTAATTGTGAGAGACAGAACTGCATCCATTCATTTGTATCTGTATGAAGTAGCATGATGTTTTATCTGTTCTCTCAGGATTCTTTGGTTAAGAAAGATAAAGTAAAGTAGTAGAGTCAGCCACCACAAATAGACTGTCAAACCTGTGAGAAGGGCCGCAGACGAAAGCAACACTCGTTCCCTAAGGCCTATTTGGGGAGATTTAGTAAATCACTTATTCCAGTACGACACATAAATCTAGTGAATGGTGCAGGATATTAAACACATGTTCAAGCTACATGTGAACATTCATTCCAGAGTGCTTGTCACGTGTAAATAAATCATGCAGCAGAAGACCAAGGTCAAAATGTAGTCCCATACATACCACAGCTTAGAAAGTCAAAGGTTTATGCTTTAACTCACAATGTTGAATCACAATTAAATCGTTTTGCTCTGTTTTCATGTGGTTAATACAATGACGTTTAGGGTTATAGGGTTGTGTTGTCAATGGACAGGACCACAGCCACAAAATAAAACCTCTAAAATGTTTTAAAAACTATTTCCCAACATGAAGGCCTATATGTTGTTTAAAAGTCTTCTAACCGCTGCCAGAAATTCAATTACGGTGGTGAAAAACTGGATCCTTTATTAAAATATTATGTGTATCCCTGAAAGTGGAGTGAATGGTAACATTAGACGAACTGCAGGAATAACTCCAAAATGCACTGAATTCTCCAGAGAGATGATATCTAATAGTGTGAAAGTGGATTTTGTTTTCCTTTAACAAGCGACTCTGTTTATAAAGCTCCTTAAAGTAGATATCCAGGATAATTGGGTAGCACTCACCAACCAGGTCTTTAGTAGTGATGGTGTCTGCTGAGCTAATCTTTTATCCCACTGGTTCACCATCAAGGCTACAGGGTATAATCCTTTTGCTGAGCAAAGCTTCCTCACAGGAGGTTGTGAAAGCAGCTTTATTTTAGTTTTACCAAAGGACATGGCAGCACTAAACATAGCAGTAAACAACCAACATATTTTACAACATACAACTTAAATGGAGGAATAATCATAAACAAAACGTGACGCAGTGTGTCGTTAAAATAATAGCATGCTAACACTATCACAGTGGCAATGCTAACATGCTAATGTTCATCATCTTGGTTTAGTGTGTCAGCATGCTGCAAGTGAAGCTGATGAGAATGCCAATTAAAATTTGGACCAGAGGATGGAGCTAAATGAAAAGTCAGGGGATCAATGAAGGTTATTACAACTCATCCTGATTGGGACGTGGATTTGCGTACTGCAGTAGTTGTCAAGATATTTCACTCAAACACACAATTCTCCTCATTTCTAAATCACTTCAATCATGGAGGCGCTAGAGGAAAAGTCAGGGTATCACCAAAGTCATTAGGCTTCATCGTCTTCATTACCATGAACATGACCACTGTAGGTCATCTTGAATCAATCCTATATTCACAGTGTTGCTGCCATAAATGTGTGTGTGTATAAATCCGCCACTAAAAATAGTCCCCAACATATGCACAAGGCTATTCTTGTTTGAGTAATGTTTGACAAAAACGACTCTGCCCAGCTGTTTTAGGAAATGAATTACTTTTTTTTAACAAAAGGAACTATATATATGAGAACCAATGGGCTCGGGGCTCAGTGCCACAGACAGAAGGGAAGTCAGAAATTTAGAAAAATACATTTTTGGTTTGGGCTTTTGATTGGATTTATTGACAATAAAACATATTAAAGAGAAACGCCTCCTTATCCTTTAATATGAATACAATAACAAGATAGGTTAGAGGATGTGGCATGTATTGTATCTTTACACAGGTGTGTATACAGTAATACGCTGCTACCAGTGGGTCACCACCTAACAGCCAGTCAGCCAGGTTGAAGTGTCCAGAAAAGATTTATTTCTTTAATTCAGCTTAATATTTCTTTCAGCATTAAGCTCTTAATGTCCGCCCTGTCTTGGGTCACTCACTGCAGTCATGCACCTGACCTCACTGCAGTTCCAGCTCCGCCCCCAGACCGTCAGGAAGACGTCTGTCCATTAGAGTCTGAGGAAGTTTTATGGTGACTGAGCCCTCTTCTTTTGCCATCCTGTCCCAGTGCTGCAAACAGAGCCTCTCTGGTTGCAACACAGAAGTAGGAGTTCACTTCAGGGCCCTCAGTTTGTGACCATGAGAGAAAGATGTGAATGCATAATATATAATAGCAGGACAAGTGGAAGAAAGCGTTATTTACATGTATATTTGTCAACCTGTATAATGAATGTATATGTGTGCGTGTTTTCCCTTAAATTGGTTTCTCCGTCAACCCTGGATCTCCTCTTATTTATTCAGACCGTTTACAAATGTACAGGCGCAGCGTTCTCTACTCAGCCCCTTGACAAGGACCCATTAAAATGTGTGGGAGCTGTGTATCCCACAGCAGCCAGCATTTCTCTTGAGTATTCAATAATGTGTATTCATTACTGTGCACTCCATTTTCCATTACAGTGAGGAATAGAAAAATCAAAGGTGTCCTTCTTTGAGACTAGTGAATAAACATGCAAGTAATGGCCATGAAGATCAAGTCATTTTTTTTTATATCTATTTTTTTAATGAACATGAAATGAATGTTTAAATAAGTGTTGCACAGAGTGTTTGGTTGTTGTTGGGAGCCTGAAAACAACAAACAGAAGGACGATGCTGATGACCTTTAATACTAATGTAATGTTAAAATGCATTTGAGCCCAACCTGTTGAATTTGACTTAAAACAAATTGAGGGGGGGGGTCCTGACAGTGACAGAAAATCAAATGTGTGTGTTTGTGTGTGAGAGAGAGAAAAAGAGAGAGAATGCTTATATGTGAATGGTCTTGTTTCTCTTTTATAATGACGACCAATTGCCAACAAATAAAAGATGGAAAATGAGCGAGCTGTGTTCTAGAGAGCAGCCAGACGGACACTGGCGCTCGGACTGACACACTAATCTTGTTATTGTTTCCAAATGCAAAATGGCTTTTCAAAAGGCGTTTTATCTAGCACAGCACAGTATCTTTGCTGGAGTCAATATAATGTTGGATCACTGTAAACAAAATGTCTCTTGTGTCTCCAGTCTGCCAGCTAGTTAGCCAGTTGAATACTGAAGACCAATCCCCCATACTGCTTTATTCTGGGCCTGTTGAACAGCATTTTTACTAACAATTTGCATGATTTATCCAAATAATTTCAATATGAGTACATAGTATATATTTAGTTGTGCTTTCCATCATGGTTTAGTCTACATGGTATGCCTTGTAGTGTTTTTCTCTGAAATGCCATCATGTGATTTGTACTATACATGTTTTAGCACAGTTTGACCCATTTTCCAAAACCGCTAACAACATTCAGAAAAGGATTCAACTACAAATGAAATGACACTACAACAAGGGGTACTGCCCTTCACTCTATGCACTGGTCTTTGTTGTTGCTGATAGTTTCTTAGCAGCAATACACAAACTGTACATACACACCACAGGGTGAAGTGGGTGCCATCAAGCTGCGTCTACACATGCTGTGTGTGAAGCCAAACCAGCAGAGCCGCTGAAGGATCTGGAGGTGATGAATGCAAGGCTGAGAAGTGAATAAGGGGGCTTTGGGATAATGGCTCAGAGTCGAGCAATATTTGACTGTTGCAGGGGTAATCCTCTGCTCCTATTCCCCTGCCTGAAGATGATAATGGCTGTGCACTGCTGCCGAGCTGCACATGCAACTGGGATAAGACGCTGGCGCTGTGTCACGTCAAAAGGCCTTGCCAAAGAACAATGCCATTGTGTGGCATGAAACAGTGCCGGTCTCAGTGTAGAGAGGCATTCCTTCATCTTCATTTCTTTATTTCTACCGACCACAAAGTCAGTAAAAATCAAGCTGTGGACAAATCAGTCTGCATTTACTCTGTCGGCTCCGTCTAATCTCAAGAGTGATTTCTTACTGTAAAGGTCAAATTGTACTTAAAGGATCAGTCTGTAAACCCCCCTTGTAGAACCAAAGATGCTGGGATGAAGCATTCTTCATTTAATAACAGAAATGATTGGCACATTGCTCGTGGAAGTCAAATATTGATTTTCTTTCTTTCTAAAAATGTTTCCTAGTTTCTATTTTTAAAGTACATTTAATTGCGGTTTAATAGCCACTAAAATGCCTTCCTAGAAGCTGAATTATGGCTTGGCTAAACAAAATAAACACAAACCTCAGAAGACTGACCCATGAATGACAGCTACATAATCCAACATAGTCCAATGGGCTTTAATATCAATGGAGCCTCTTGCTGCAAAGACTTCATGGCCTGGAATACAGCACCACTGATTTCACTTGAAATAACTTATTTTATTTATCTGACTCTGACATTAACAGGAGATGAACGTTATGATAAGCAACCATTTTACTGTAGAGAAGAATGGTGGAAAAGTTCACGTTGTGCATCTCTGAATTCTTGCCGTTGTATAAATGCTGTAAGACGAATTCACCAGTTGTCATCTGCTTTGAAAACCCCATATTTTTAAAAGCACCCTGTGGAGTTTGTGTCCACTAGTGGTGCTGTGGAGCAATGTTTTGTTTGTGTATGACGCTGTGCTAGCATGCACATGAGGGTACAGGTTGGAACAAGCTTCTGTGGGCGGCATTCATGCTGTTTTCTTACATGTATGACATGTATGACACCCTTCTCTGCACAGGTCCAGGGAGACCTTTATTGTATGTGTACCTTCGCAAAAGCGTTATCACCAGTCTGGTCCGATACACATCAAAGGAACTGCATGTCTCTCGGTTTCACACTTCTCCACTGACTTGTAGTTGGCAGGGAAAACGAAGACTATCTAATGCATGTTAACAATGTAGGTTTTCAAAGTATCTTATAAGAATGCGAAGGTAGCATAAGGGATAAAATGCATTCTGTGTGTTTGTCAGACCTCGAGGTCAGAGGAAATGTGTTTTGCTGAACCGCTACAGGATGCCTTAAACTCCCATTAACCCACAGTGCAGCGTGCGTCAGGTGACACATCAGCCAGCAGTGCTTTAAAGCTAAAACACTGAGTGATCCTCAAACCGTCAGCAACTTCAGAACCTGAAGAGGAGGATTTGTGTGGGGGGGGGGTTCCGAGACATCACCTGTGTCACAACAGCAGCCTGACTACTGATTGGGCAACGTGTGTGTGTGTCGGTCTTTCAGGTCTCTCGTTAGAGGGGCTGCCTGTGATACTGTCTACCTTTATCTGTTTCTTTTGGATTCACCCTACTGCTACCATGTGCAGCTGTAATAGGAGCCAAGGGGGGTCCCGATGGTGTCCTCTTCACCTGGCAGATCACACACACACACACACACACACACACAAGCCAGAATCTCAAGGAGTCCTATCATCAA